>OU015493.1:158704691-158871849 GCA_907164885.2 Dolomedes plantarius | reverse complement strand
ACTAAGACTGTAGCTCCTTAAGTTTGGAAAATTCAGATTCTCCGCTTAAGATATCATCCATATAATGTATCTGATTGAAGAACTGAAGCTGCTAGTGGATATTGATCTCCATCATCAATGGCGAGTTGTTTAAGCGATCGCGTTGCTAAAAATGGAGCACTTGTCGTGCCATATGTAACAGTTCACAGTCTGTAAGTCCTTGCAGGTTCGTTCATCCCTTCCTTTCAAAATATGCGCAATAGATCGCGTTGAAAACCGTCTATCAAAATTTGCCGGAACATTTTTCTTATATCGGCAGTAAGTGCATATTCGTGTTTTCGAAATCTAAGTAGAACAGCAAAAAGATCCTCCTGGATTATACCTCCCTTCAACTGTAATGAATTTAGTGATTCTCCTGAAGACGTAACAGACGAAGCATTAAATACTACTCTTAAAGGCGTTGTCTCTTTATCAGGTCTGTAGACACCGTGGTGAGGGAGATAATATACAATTTCTGGTTCTTCATTTTCTAAAACTTCCTCCATATGGCCTAAGGTTAAATATTCATGAACAAATTCTTTATACAGCTCTAAGAATTTGGGATTTTGATTTAATCTTTTCCATAAACAATCAAGTTTTCGTAAGGCATTTTGTTTGGAATCACCTAAACAATCAGGATTCTTCGAAAACGGCATTTGAACAATGTATCGGCCTGAATGAGGAATTTGCACATGTGGGGAAAATGCTCATTTCTATTTTTTATTAACAGATTGGTTATCAAATTGTTCGAAAACATCAATTAAAACGTATATATAGATCTAAATAATAAGAATTTTAAATTTAAAATAAGCGAAAAGTGTTGAAAGTGTTAATATCGTACTCTAAAAGTTTAATAAACAGCTTCTATTATTATTCATTCATAGTACATCTTTAATTTTGTAGAATTAATTAGCTCTGCAACATTACATGTAGTGTCTGTTATAGGATATTTAGTATTTTTAATTGTGTATTAAAAAGTTGACAGAAATTAAAAACACTACCAAATTTACGAATATGTTCAGTGTTCTGCATTCATATCATAGAAATATGTGTATTTTAAATGGTAAAGGAATTATAATAAATCTGAACTATGCATGATAATTAAACTTTTGACTAATCACATACTAAGTGGTGCAAAGAAATAAATGTTTACTTCTCATAATAATTTTAAACAATCCTCTAACTCCATAATTTTGTGTTTTAAAAACACATTTTTAAATTAATGCTTTAGTACTTAGAAAGTTACTTTTACTTATATCTGGACGATAAGGCTATGGAGATAATGCTGTAGGATATGTTCAGGTAAAAAGGGATGGAGACATCTGTACAGTCAATGCAAGGGTGACACCATAACATAATGTCACAAAAAAGACTTACAGTGTGGAACTCAAGTTGAATGAAAAGGAAGAAAATGTCCTTTCCGTCCAATGCAATGATTGTGCAGCATCTTTGGGTGAGTTCCTTTATGTATTATATTTAATTTTTTCTAAAAGTTTTAATGATAGTGTGTTTGGGGTAGATACAATAGTCCATCCATGGTTAGCTCTCCCCGCTTTAAGTCATTTATAAATAATTAGTAATACTTCAGCAGTTATAAAAAAACCTTTTTAATACAATACTTTATACATTTTATGTAAAAAACTAGCACCCAAAACTAGTGTAAAAAGATTAATTAAAAATAAACTTACAAAATAATTAATATGTTTTATGCTTTTGTCACATTTTGCACACAAATTGTATTTATTTTAAAATTTCATCACCTACCCCTAACGCAGCATCTGGTGAATTCCATTGTAACGGACGAAAAATTCACACACAAAATAAATGATAAAAAGATTATGAGATGCATATTAATGCTTCAAAATAGGAGTATATTATTTTTCCCTGATAAAACCAATACTAAAGATAAACTTGACAGGTTTCAAAATTTATTTCTGGTGTATTTAAGCTGAAAAAAAAATCTTTAATGTAACGGATGCTACATAAAATGGAACATCGTTTGTACTATAGCGTCATAAGATAAAAAAATTTGTGAATCTATTATGTAAATTTGTTCAAAAATTTAAAAAATAACATCACAAGACATGCCTGTAATTTATCAGAACCTTGACATAAAAATTCAGTCATTTTTTTCTGTAATAAAAAATTTAAAAACTATTTGTAACAGACGTTACATATAATACATGATGCTGCAACTGTACCCTTAACTAGGCTATTTATATTCAAAACAGTCACAAACATGCATTTATTTTACTTTTATAGTTTTTACATTAATATTAAATTTACTCCAATTAAATTCAGTGGCATAATTTACGTAAGTAATAAAGTATAAAAATGATAATTTTACTTGCTAAAAAAACTTACAAATAGATATTTTCCCATTACTTCCCCTACAAAACAAACTTAATGTAAGGAAAAAGCAATAATAGGTTCTAGTTCTAGAGGCCATAAGCTTTCCAATGATATATAACACTTAAGAATTTGTTTAAAATGATTTTCTTTCGTAATGGTTTCATGTTAGGTGGAATTCACCATCTGGAGAATATAACTCATAACAAAACTCGTTGTTTTTACAAATATATTTAAATATTTATTTAAATGGAAAATGTCAAAACTTGTATTTTAAATTCATATTTGCTGCAATGATTTGGCAAATCATCTGTATCACATTAAAACTCACAATTATAGCTAAATTAAAAAATTATTGAATGAAGATTTTTTTTTCGTCGCGTTTCATTGCAACTGTCCATGATTTCCTTTTGACATCATCTGTTGGAACACTAAAAAAAAGCTTTCCAGGTGTATTTACCGTTGTGCTTGTGCAGCAAGGTACTATACAATATTTAAAATTTTCTGTAACACACTTTGACATCTTAAAAATAAAGAAAAAACACCAGATATCAAACTCAAACTACGCAACACCGAATCCAAACACCGAAGTAAACAAATTCGCTATAGTGCATTGTGACGTCACATGTATCCGCGTAGGAAAAGTAGCGTTTTTGAGACGAAGTAAATAGAGCGCGTTTAAAAACAAATTATGTTAACTTTTAGAGTTCTAAAACTAAAAAAAAAAATGCTTTCGATATTTTTCTATTTTCTATATCATAAATGTAAAATAAAAAACGTGCAAATTCCTCATTGTCCCTTCTGTGTGTATTAAAAAAATGTTGTTCACATAGTTTATCATCAGCACTTTTAATCATTTCAACGTTATCTTCCGGTATCAGTTCTACTTCGAAAAAATTCTTAAGTGATTTATCTAAATTAGTTTCATTAAGTAAACAACAGTAACGAGAATTATTATATTTTTCGTGTTGTAAAGATCCGATTACTATATAACCAAACTTAGTGTTCTGTAACATTAAATTTTCATCTTTCGTATAAATTCTTTCACTTTTCAAAATTTCAAAAAATAGTTCACTTCCGATCAAGAAATCAATCTGGCTGGGTAAATAAAAACTTGGATCTGCTAGTTCCACATAATTAGGAAATTTAACACTTGATATATCTAGTTTTGCTACTGGGAAGATTTCAGTTATTCTAGGAACCAATATACAATCTATATTCACCGAAAATGTCTCTCTTTTGTTAGAAATATTAGCATTTACTTTAGCCTTAACCAAATGAATTGAGTTGTTTATTCCTGAAATTGATGTTTTAATATTTTCTTTTCTTAACCCCAAAATTTCTGTACAACGCTTAGTAATGAGATTTATTTCGCTTCCATTGTCCAAAAAGTCTTTAAATTTGCACCTTTGACCGTATTTATTTTTAACATAAATATCCACAGTGTTTAATAAAACACTTTCATTCTGCGGAAGTGCAGCATTTGCTTTTTCATTTTTTGAAAGCTTGGAACTAAGCAAAATACTCCTCATTTCAGCGCCAAGCTGAACCGCGCCATTTTGTCTATCTGAATCATCGCTTTTAATGTTCTGAGGCAATGTGTTTTGATTTCCATGTATTTCTTTCATTTCATCGAATAAGTGCAATAATGTATGGTGTTTCTTTTTACAAACACTACAAAAGTATTTCGATTTACACTGAGATACAGAATGGGAATTTAAACAGTTATAGCATAACTTTTGATTTTTAACGAATTCATATCTTCTCGAGACCTTCATATTTTGAAATTGTGAGCATTTATGTAAAGGGTGTGGGTTTTTACATAAAACACAAAGTTTTAAATGCTCCTTGGAATTAATCATGCAAGTTTTGGAACGATTTGAGATATTTGAAACGTTTTTAGGGCTGGACTTAACCGAAAAATTTCTGTTTAAGCCTTATAACATGAAACTTCGTGTTTCTAAGAAATTTAAAAATTCGTCTAATGATGGAACTTCTTTAGAATTCAGAGATAACTCGTATTGTTTTCTAATTTCTCTGTCCAATTTACTTGTAATAGCATTTATCAACATAATATCTGAAAGATTGTTTCTTTTATATTCTAAAACGCTCAAGGTTCGTAAGTTTCGATTTATACAATCTAACAAATTGCGTAATTATATTGGCGATTCATGCGTGATTTTCGCGAAATTCACTAGAGCTTGGATATGTGCGTCGACTAACATTCTTGTGTTCTGATGGCGTTCATCTAATATCTAATGCATTAAACAGAGACTTATAAGCAGAGCCTGACTAAGGCAGGGGCATACGGGGCATTTGCCCCGGGCCCCCACATCAGAGGGGGCCCCCAAATCGAATTGAAAGTTTAGTATTAAGTTCTTCATTACTGAAGTAGTGAAGCAGAGGGGGGCCCCAAAGAAGTTTTTGCCCCGGGCCCCAATTAGGCTAAGTCGGGCCCTGCTTATAAGTGTCATCTAGAGTTTCTAATTGTTTTGCTTCACCCTTTAGTGCTGCGCGTAAATAATATAGTTTTTGCGTTTCTGATAAGACAACATTTTTATCAATTAAATTAGAAAATTGGAGTTTAAACTAACTCCAGTCCTCGTATTTTCCTGAAAACTGTGGAAGCGGGATTTCTGGGAGATTAACATTCAATGATGAAGTTGGCAGATCAGCATTATCTATTTTAATATGATCATTTTCAAGTTTATTACTTGCATACAGTTTACTATTGAGGCAATTCAGGCTTACCTCTAGTTCTTCCAGTCTCGAATCTAAATCTTGAAGTTCTTCGATTTCTGCTAAATCCGTATCCTGAGGTAAATCATAATATTCACTGCGTAATTCTTCGGTTTTATCTTGAAGCCTTTTAACATTCGTTAGTTTTAATTGGAGCTCAATGCTCGCTTTATCACTGCTTTCTAAGTTTTGCACGAAGTTTTCGATCTGCGTTACTTTTCCTTTAAAACTTGATTTTTGTCTCTTTAAAGCGGTAAATTTCTCCATAGTTACGCGAAAAGTTCCACCTCCGGGTCGCTAGGACCAAAATGGAACGGAGGGAAAGCAAAGTGGACTGTAAATAAATAACAATTTTATTGAAAGCGGTGCCGAAACATGGGCTTGAAAAATGGCCGTTGAAAGCGACGCGACTTACTCACTTAGAACAAGTTTCACACTAGAGCATTTTTTCATACAACCAAAAGGTGGCGCTACAATCGCCGGAAATTGCCGTGATCAGTACGGAACATACACCTTTGAAGGCTTCCTTTTGAACAAATCTGAGAATCTGTTTTTCAGCTTGCATAATCTCATTAAATTGTAGCTCTTTTCCAGTTCATTTCCTATTGCTCCTTTTACAATTATTTACAAAACGTTGTATCCAAGCCAACATACGTACTACCTTCTTGTAATCATTAGAAAATGTATTTCATTTCGCAGCACTGTTGTAACAAGAGTTTCGGACAAAGATAATTCGGACAAGTGAAACCTACGGGGGTCGAATATTTGTTGAGCTACAGATAAAATTCTTCTATGCGTAATCTTATCCTCATCAGCGTCTTTACAACTGTTCACAGAAAGTGTATCTTCTTTTTTGTTCCATTTAAGTCCTAGAACATGAGTATCAATTGCTTCGTCAAGATAGGTATCAGAGAATTCCCACCCTCTTAATTCCAATTTAGCTTCCTCAAATAACGTCGTTTCTTCTATCATAAATCTGTAAATTCTTCTACGTCATCAACACTAGAAATACAGTCATCCACATAAATCCTTTTCCTTAATTTCTGAATCACATGTGCAGAAAACTTATTCTCTGAGCGCTGAAAAGCTTTCCTCAAATGAAGATCAATCACTGCACTACAGGATTGATCTACTTTGGACTACAGGATACTTCAAAGACGACACGTGTGTGACGAAATATTTTCAGATTATCGATATCATCTATCCACAAGAATTTTAAAAAGTTTCTATCATCTTCATTAACGCCTTTTTGATGTCTGCAACCACACCAATTCGACAAAGTCTAAAACGAACAATCAACGAAGGAATAACTTCGATTAAATTAGCACCATTTTCTAGACACTGATTAAGAGATGGTGCACCCTGTTCTCTTGCTAACACATCAAATACAGGTCGCACCTTCCTGGTGCTATTTTCTTTGAATACAGGTCGGTGAGGTAAATAATGCCCTTTATCCCACTGAGATACTGGCACCTCTTCAATTATGCCTTCATACCTTTCTAATAAAACGTCGTTATAAACAGACATCTTATGATTATGTCTCAGCTTCCCGAGCTCTAGTACCCGGAACTATCGATTGTATCAGATACTGAAGTTTTGTCCGCTTCATCTATATCTGGGTCTTCATCAATTTTCTGGAACTGACCCCAAAAATTCAACCAGTCCTTAATTTCCCCGCTGTATTTCTTCAGTTTTAGGGGTGGTAATTTAAATTTTCTATTAGTAACATTCAAAAGGGAACTATCTTCGTTAACATCCTTTTCGGTTCTTACGGAAGTTTACGGCCCCCTTGGCGATAAATTTATCGCCAAGGCAGAAAAAGTTAAGTTCGGGGCGGCCATATTTCCACGATTGCTTTTAATATGTTATCAAATGCATTTTGTCGTCCCAGTCTTTCTCCGCATAAATTCTACTAGGTATGATTGAAGATGATGGCGAGCAGTGCCTCTTTGCTTTTTTATTTCGCCACTTCGCAGAACCCCACAGTCTCTCAATACTTTGCGTGTGTACGCCCGTAGTCGGATCCACAAAGTGGTATTTATGGTTTACAGTCATATGATAATAACCTGCGTTATCAAGATCCTTAGTTTTATAAGCACGCCAACAGTCTGAATAAATTATGGATCCTTCCTCTGCGTATTCGACTGTCTTTGCCATCAGTGTGCTTCTCTATTCACTACCTCAACTAGAAAACATTCACCAGTTTCACGGCATATCCTGCCGAATATCCACTGCTAGGGTAGAATCCCCCCGTCGTTGTTTTTCTGTCGAACGAACAGGCTTTCATCGATTTCGACTATTTTCTCAAAACCACCTATTTGTCTTTTAGGCTGTCGGAGGAGATCCAAAGAACATGCTTCTCTCATAAAATTGTTAAAGTCAATCGTTGTTTTATCGCTGATATTTATTTGCTCATTGCACCACTTAATTGAAGTGAGCTCTTCAGCCCAACAGTAAATAAATTGCAGCGCTGTTGCAAATGGAATTCTCGATCCACTAAACCAGGGATGGGCAGACTTTTCCAGGGTACGGGCTACTTCTAATTTTTTCAAGGTGTTGCGGACCTCAACACTAGAAAGTGTTGAGGTCCATACCTACCCAGTGACGTAGGTATGGTGAGCTAAAAAAACGGTCTACAATATTTATTATAACTTAATAATAAATACGGAATATGTAGGGGAAGGTGGGGTAAGATGACGAACTTAAGCTTCAAATATTTTTTTCTGAATTCAATAAGTGGTTTAAAAACCTGAAATTTACAGAAAGGCTTCTTTCAACCTTTATGTTTTATAAAAAAAATTGAAACGATTTCATCTCCTCTTGGAAGATGGCAAAATATTCCCTTCCCCCAAGAAAGTAATTTTCGTCATCTTACCCATTAGGTGGGGTAAGATGATTAAGGGCGGTGGGTAAGAGGACGAATCGATAACAATATAAATCAAGATGTAAAGGTTTATTTTCAAAAATGCAGAGAAACAATTTCATTTAGGTACTTAGTGAAAAAGGCACAGATAACACTAAAAATACAATGACAGATTACCCATAATGAAACAAAAACTTAAATAATTAGATACAAAAATTAAGAAAAAACATAAGTAATAAATTTCCTATACAAAAATCGCATTTCCAGGGTCTGTCTTTCGCTTCATTATTATCCCAGCTGGAACGTTGAGCATGTGCCCAAGATTTGCACCTGAAGCACTGATACCATAATTCGTCCTTTCCCTCCTCTCCGCAAATAATGCAGTCTTTTTCTAATAATGTTTCAGTATCATAGTCTTCGTCCTCTACATATGGAACTTCTTCTTGTGATGACTCATCAGATGACCAGTAATACCGTTGACACATTCTAGTTTTCCTTTTTTTTCTAGGTGTTTTAGGTAAACATTTAGCTTTCTTTTACGCTAATGTTTCAGCTTTCCTGTCGTTTCAGTTCTATCAATTGTTTTTCTTTCTTCTTTTTTTCAAGAGCTTGTTTTACAGGAGATCCAGAAATGTGGTAAGAAGGCAGTTTCTTCCTTGGTTCCCTGGTTGTTTTCTTGCTGGCCATCGGAAGTGGAGGAATAGCTGAGGAAGTTTATGGCTGTGGAGATAGGGTTGATGAAATGGTAGGTTCAGGAGGAAAGACCGATGAAATGTGCTGCTGACAAATGGTAGGATAATCTAACTGGTTGTTTTCAACAACATCAGTGGTGTATGAAGCGTGAAAATCTTCGTCTGTGAAAATATTGCTGTCTACAGGCTCAATGCCAGTAGCTATGAATCCGTTCACAGCAATCTGGACAGTACTAATTCTAAGGTAGGCTCCTCGTCATCTTACCCCACAACGCCATTTTCGATTTCAACTTGTTTATCAGTATCCAGACACAATAATGTAACCTTTTATATGAAAAATAATCTTTTATACTGCATATTAAATAAACGACAACGTAACTGTCCCACAGAAAAATTAGTCATCCCACGAACATTAATTTCAGAAGTACTTCAACGGGCACACGATTCAATCACTGTTGCACATCCGGTTTTTAAAAGGACACTTTTTAGGATAAGAAAACTATACTATAGGAAGGGAAGAGTTTAAGTCTCCCTCTGGTCATTTAGGCAGTTGGGCACTTAATCTTCAATCTTTCAACTTGGACGTACAATACATCCCCGGAAAGGCAAATGTCATTGCCGATATGCTCTTCTGCCCAGCCTGCGAAGATTTAGTTTCTCCTTGCGAGGTTTCTAACATAGTTGTGGTTGACATTCCTGCAAGGAGTTCAAAGGGCATTTTGCGAGTCCCAGCTTAAATAAGAAAATTTGAGAAAAAATTATTGAATGTTTTGAATCCACTCATAAAGCTGAAAAATATGCCAATTCGACCGAGCGTGGATTTTTGATGAACCAAGGAATTCTCTACAGATAAGTACCAGACAGCGATTCAGAAGCTCAATTAGTCATTCCTAGTGTTAAACGTGAATCCATCATGCAAAAACACCATGATGATCCCGTGCCTGGGCATTATGAAGGAGGAACTTTTTAAGGAATTGCTAAACGCTACTATTGGACGAGTAGGAAAAAGTACATCTCCGACTACGTAAAAAACTGCGCTGAGTGCGACCGTTACCAAAAGCCAGCTGGTTTGTTGAGGGCCCCTGCCTATTCTCAGCGATTTGAGATCATCTCTACAGACTTGTGTTAGGACCATTAACACAAACTGAAACAGGCAAACGATGGATCTTTATTGTAGAGGACTGTGCTACAAAATGGGTTCCTCTTGCTCAATCCACTGCACGCGAATGTGCCATAAACCTAACTGAAGAAGTTTTCATGAGGCATGGTATACTAAGACGAATCATCAGCGACACTGGACAAAAGTTCATTAGTTCTGTCATTCAAAAAGTTTGCTCTACTTTCAACGTGCTAAATCTGCGCTGGGAGATGTTCAAACGGATTTGTCTTGAATGTTGATACTGCACACTTCTCTTTCAGTTATGACGATCAGGTTAAATTAACATAATTTATTTACAAATTAAGATTAGTTACAGTATTTACATAAAAGGTTACTAAGAAATTACTCTCCAGCGAGAGTTCCATTATTACCGAACTGGTCGGTTCTTATGCACAATGCATTCTGATTTGAACAGTTTGAAACGGGGGGTGATTCGCGGTACGGCGCTCGTAGCGCCACCAAAGATGAACTGCAACACACTGCCCCCGGATGAACAATTACAGTTGTTCATCAAACAATACATAAATAAGAACAATACAAAAATTAAAACAAAACATTACCTAAATGATGATAGCTTCTTGAATACAAATCAATAAATGTAAAGACATACTTACATACTAAGAAAGATTACCAAATTTTCAAACACTTTAAAGTTTAGTAAAATTAAGTTGAATTCTAAAATGAGAATAAAAATATTAAAATCAAGCACAATATAACAAATCAAATAAGGTTAAAGTTCTAAGATTGTTGTTCATTTGATTTCTCCATCGAATCTAATTCAAGTTTATACAGTAGTTGTATCGGTCTTTTAATCAGTCCAGTTGGAGTTTTCAGGATACATGACCTTATTTTAGAGTCTCGTCCGGGCAAAAGTTCTTTTACATATCCACACTTCCAAAGATGTTTTGGCAACTTTTCATCATGAATCAGGACTATATCACCAACTTTGAAGGCTGAAGATTTGACGGGATCTAGTTTATTTGCTGATCGTAGCTCCAGAAGATATTCTTTTCTCCACCTTTTCCAAAAATGATCAATTATTTGTTGGCGATATTTTAATTTGTTTAATAACGTGGATTTATCGGATTTCGTTTCGAAGATAATTGGAATTCCACAGGGCAACGACGTTAACCTCTTTCCTACCAAGAAATGAGCTGGAGTTAGAGGTTCCGGTTCTGAAGGCTCTTCGTAAACATACGATAAGGGTCTAGAATTAATTACTGCCTCCACTTCAGTGAGCATAGTTTCGGTTTCTTCATAAGTAAGGCAAGTTCTACCGAGTATCTTCTTTAATGGTGTTTTCACAGATCTAACCATTCTCTCCCAAAAACCTCCCCACCAGGCTGCTCTTGGGATGATAAATTTCCATATTATTTTGTTCATAGTTAAATAGTTTTTAACTTCTTCCTTTGAAATTCTTTTCCAGATCTCTTTTAAAAGCAAGTCGGTCTTGACAAATGTTTTGGCATTGTCACTGTATATCACCTTACAGAGTCCTCTTCGAGCAAAGAATCGCTTAAGAGCTAAAATGAAATTAGCCGTGCTTAAATTCGTCACCAGCTCTAAATGAATAGCTCTTGTAACAGCACAGGTAAACAGCACAATGTAAGCCTTTTCTGATCCCAAGGATCCTTTAGTGTAAATTGGCCCTGCAAAATCTATACCGATGGTCTCAAAAGGTGGTGTTTCGATAATTCTATCTCTAGGTAGGGGTGCAGTAATTTCTTTTCCAGAGGTGGCATTGAACTTTTTACACAGCATGCAGGTTTTCAGGACAGATTTTATTATTCTTCTGCCCTTCATGATGAAATATCGCTCTCGTAGATGAGCTAGGGTAGCAGCTACACCAAAATGATACATTCTTGCATGCGCATCAATAATAAGTAGGTTTACAAACCTTCCTTTATCGGGAAGCACCCACGGATGTTTTTCCCGCTCATATAAATCCGAAAATTGTAGTCTGCCTTTAATCACAAGTAGTTTATTCTCGTCCAGTTCGGGATTAAGGTGGTACAACTTTGATTCCTTAAAAATAGATTTTCCCCGCTGTAGCTGCTCAATTTCCTCCGAGAAAGCAGATCTTTGAATTTGCTTGATCCAATAAATCTCGGCCTTTTCTACTTCTGTGGTTGTTAATGGACCGGATATTTTACAATTTTTCGGATTTGAATTATGAAGGAAACGCAGGATCCACCCCGTAACATTAAACAATTGAGAGAGCTTACTGAACCGGTCTACATTTAAAAGGGCTTCAGATCGTACATTTACGGCACAGCATACCTGAGTCATTTTTGTCTTAGATTTTCTTTCAATTGCTACTTCTTCGTCTTTTTTAACTCCTACCTTAGGGGGCCACATAGATTCAGGGAGGGATAACCATACAGGACCTTGCCACCAAAGATTATTGTCTATTAAAGAGCTTAAGTGTTCACCACGTGTAAGTAAATCAGCTGGGTTATCTTGACCGCTACAATAGTTCCAACTTTCCGGATCTGACAAAGATTGAATTTCAGTAACCCGATTGGAAACAAAGGGCTTCCAGTTTGCTGCAGATCCTTTAATCCAATATAAGGCTATTGTAGAGTCGGTCCATAGCTTAAATTCCAAATTTCGTAAATCTAATACCCCTTTTAAATATTTAGACATTCTGGCAGCAATTAATGCACCTAACAATTCTAAACGGGGAATGGTCACTCGTTTTAAAGGGGATACTCTGGCTTTAGACCAGAGAAATGCAGTCTTAATCTGGTTAGCTTCATTTCTATATCTAATATAAGCTACCGCACCGTAGGCCTTAGGACTGGCATCACAAAATAAATGAATTTCTGTACAATCATAGGACAAATTTAATCCATCAGGGAAATATATCCTAGGAATTTCCAGTTTCCTTAAGTGTTTAGTTTCAGAATACCAACTATCCCATTTATTCTTTAAATTCAAAGGTAATTCAATGTCCCATTCAAAACCTCCTTCCCAAATTTCCTGTAATAAAGTTTTCATGCGGATAACATACGGTGAAATAAAACCTAAGGGATCAAACAATTTCAGCATGGTCTTTAGTATGTATCTTTTCGTAATTTTAGTGTCCCAATTTTCAGTAATAGGTTGCATATCTAACTGTAAGTGGTCTGAATCTGTATCCCATATTAATCCCAAGAGTTTCACGACATTTTTAGGATTATCCTGGTTCTCGATGAAATTATTTACCACCCATTTTTCTTTTAAAACTTTAGAATTAGAATTAAATTTTCTCAAATGCATACCAGCTTCTTTAAGAATTTCTGTAGCAGCTGATGTCAGATAAAAGGCTTCTTCATCACAATTTGATCCGTCGATCAAGTCATCTGCATATAATGAGGAATCTAACATTTTAACTACTCTAGGGTGTTTTTCTTTGAAATTTTTAATATGATATTTAATTGTTGCGGCCAAAATAAACGGACTACAAGTAACACCGAAAGGAACGCGCTTAAATCTAAAAATTTTGAAGGAATTATCAACGGTATCATCGAACCACAAAAATTTTAAATAATTTCGGTCTTCCTCTGCAATGCCAATTTGAAGAAACGCCTTTTCTATATCTGCGCAGAAGGCAACTTTATTTTTCCTGAAGTTAATAAGGGTATCTAATATATTAGGATTTAAATTGGGTCCACTCCACAAACAATCATTCAGGGATTTATTATTACAATCTTTTGCGGAGGCATCAAAAACCATCCTAACCTGCGTTGAAGATTTGTCATTTCTTACTATGGGCCTATGGGGCATAAAGTATCCATTTTCTATTTCATTGTCGGGGCATTCTTCAACTATGTCATTTCTCAATTGCTCTGATACAATACTTTTATACTTATCAAATAAAGCATCATCCCATTTTAGTTTTCGTTTTAGATGTACAAAACGATCCTTTGAAATATTAAAGTTATCTCCTAACTTTTCCCTATTATCCTTCCAAAGTAACTTTGTTTGATATCTATTATTTGTAAAGCTTAAACCGCTTTCAAATCTATCCATGATTTCTCTATCAGATTCAGAGAATACATCATTATTATTTTTTATTCCAATAGCTTCAAGCTCCCATAATTTTCTTAAATCCTCGCGTTCATTGTCATTAGTTTGTACAGCTATTTTTAAAACTGAGGCACATTCCTTTTTCCCCCTTTCGTCAATGCTTAACGCTCCGCAAAGCGAAAACCCAAATAAACTCTCGCATACAAACAGAGATTTTGTGATTCGTTCAACTTTTCCCCCTCCCGTAATTTGGTATAGATAGTCAGCTCCCACAAGTAGTTGAATTCGCGAATCCTCCCCTTCCCTACTCCAATTCGACAACTCGAATTTGGCTAACTTCCGCGAAACATTCTTATCTACCCGTGGCTTCGAAATCAATACGTTAGAGATTTCTTCAACCACTAACGCTTTAATGCAAAGGCTTTTGCTGGAATCCTCAACGTGGCTGAGTTTAACGCTGACCACATCGTAGATTTTCTGCTCCCCCTCACGGGACGCGAAAGAGTAGACAAGGAGCTTTTCCTTCCCAATTACGGGGGGTCTCAAGGCCATTGCAACGTCCTTTGTTATAAACGTTCTTTGGCTACCACTGTCATACAAACACACGGCTTCTGCCGTACTTTTGTCAGTTGAAATTCGTACACAACAAGTTTGAAGTATAACTTCGTTACTGGATTGGGGGACTTTTACTTTACATTGGGAAACAGTAGTGACAAGAGTTTCCGCTTCATTTTTTGGCTCTACCGGATTTTCATTAGCTTTCAAGCATACTGACGTATTATGGAATTTACTTTGACAATTTTTACAACTTTCTTTTACGGCTCTACATTTAGAAGCAATATGGAATTTTCGGAAACATAAAAAGCATCGACCTTCTCTTTTAAGTTTTTCACATTTTTGGGGAATCGACAGAGATTTACATTTATCAGAAAAATGGTTAGAATTTTCACAAAAGATACAATTATTTTTAACAGAGGTTGTTAAAGCATATGCCGTTGGAATATTTCGTTTGACATTACGATAAGTTTCGGTTTTAACGCTGAAGTATTTTTCTGAACTACTAAACTGTTGAGTAGCTTCGCGAGACTCAATTTCATCTTTTAAAAAAGTAAGTAATTCATCTATATCAAAATCCGTTTTTTTCTTTCGATTTCTATTATATTCCAACGCGATATCTGAGGGTATTAGTTTAAGTAAAATAGGGCATAATAAGTGTCCATAACTGCCAGATGCTACACCTAGGGATTTTAGATTACGAATTTGAATTTCGCAGCTATCATACAGGTCTCTCAAGGCCTTTACATTGGAAGAATTTTTAACTGGATTCAAATTCAAAAGTTTGCTTACGTGTAAATTAATTGTCAAGTCAGGTCGTCCAAATCTATTTTTCAAAAGTTCAATAGCTGATTTATAATTTTCATGTGTTAATGAAAATCCAGTCACAACATTAGCAGCAGAACCTCCCAACAAAGATTTCAAATAACAAAATTTATCAATAGTTGTCAAATTTTCATTTTCATCGATAGCATTAGAAAATTGACTCCAAAATTCGAGCCAAGTGGATGAATCACCATAAAATTTTTCAATACACAGTTTTGGAAGTTTAACTAAATTTGAACAAGAACTAAGTTGTGTAACTGCTGAAGCAGCAATTTCATTTCTTGGAATTTCGGTTACAACCGATTGGGATCTAACATTAATATTCTGATTTAAAAATTTTGAAATTTTGTATTTCCATTCTATAATTTTTTCATCAATCATTTCAACTCCTTCAATTTCATCTTCAATTTCATTATCAGGAATGTTTTCAAAAATTTCAGAATTTGAGCTTTAAGTTTCTCAACTTTTTCCATTAACTGATCTTTTAGGACTCCCAGAGCATCTACCTTATCATCATATATCATTTCAGAATCATCAAATGTATTTGAGATTTTCGTTAAAATCTTCGTTGTAGCGGAGCGCAAAACAGCACGCTGCCGCTTCAGTTTTTCTACATTATCTTTACTCATTATGCAAATATAAATTAAGTAAGCATGCGCTTACCTTCAGTTTTAAATGAGTCCTGTCACGCGGACGCCAGATGCTAAATCTGCGCTGGGAGATGTTCAAACGGATTTGTCTTGAATGTTGATACTGCACACTTCTCTTTCAGTTATGACGATCAGGTTAAATTAACATAATTTATTTACAAATTAAGATTAGTTACAGTATTTACATAAAAGGTTACTAAGAAATTACTCTCCAGCGAGAGTTCCATTATTACCGAACTGGTCGGTTCTTATGCACAATGCATTCTGATTTGAACAGTTTGAAACGGGGGGTGATTCGCGGTACGGCGCTCGTAGCGCCACCAAAGATGAACTGCAACACAACGTCAGTCGAAACTTAATACCAGTTTACGCAATCTAATCCTGCGGAACGAAATAGGGATCTCAAACCCCGTCTTGCAATCATGATAGGAGATGAACATGACAACTGGCATTCAAAACTCCCAGTTATTCCATTCGCCATGAATACGGCTGTTTGTGATACTACAGGCCATACACCCGCCTTCGTACAGTTTGGAAGACAGTTACGAATTGTGGATGACGTCGTGTAAGATTTCAAGGCTGTGGTTGAAAACGATGACTTTGTTCCTGAAATCACATCTTACCTTAAAATGTTTGCAAACATCACAAATGACATACGGGAACAAATAGAACTGACGCAAGATCAACGAAAAAATAATGACGAGAAACAACAACATTTTATTTAGCTGGTGATAAAGTTTGGGTTACTTTGCATCCCATTAGCAGTGCTAAAAACAAAAAGACCCCGAAGTTCATGCCAAAACGTGGCGGCCTATATTTAATCCTCACTCAGAAATCGCTCGCTTCCTATGTCATTGCAAGCTTTGACAACCCTTCAGTACAGATAACGACGTCCCATACGTCTGCATTGACACCCTTCATAAACACGGACACTTCTCTAGTACTCCCACTCAGAAGTAAAGTCCGACCAACAAAAGTCACCTTGGAATCGTGTCAAATTCTAAAACATCCCTGTGCATCGGATGATGCTTCGAAGACAGGTCCCCTTGCCCAGAGAACCAAAAAGCTTAAGACAAGAGCCACTAATCCAAGACTCCTAAGTCTTAGTTCTGTCTCCTTTACAGGACGTCAGCAGAGCCACATAGGGTGTTTGTAGCCGGTCTAGTCGCCAACAATACTATAATAAACACCGACTGCCCAAAACAGCAGCAGCGCTCTCTGGCGACCAACCAAAGCAAAATCCTAGAGAGAAAAACTTATGTAATGGCTAAGCGTCTGACAAGTGTGCATGCATCGCGCATTTCCCTTTTGTTTTGAATGTAAATGTTTGTCCGTGTGTAACTTACTGTGTTTCAATAAATAATTGTTACACTGAATTATTCGTTTAATGAATCAACACGATACCGCCACATTATTATTCTGAAACACGTGTGCATGTAAAGGAATGGGGAACACTAGAATCACTTTATTCGATACCCGCGATACCTTATTCGAATTATCCATTCGATAGATAATATCGAATTTTAACTCCATGTGGAGACGATGTCTCACGCAATAAAATAACCAAAAAAGTCACTCAATATAACCAGCGGAAAGCTTAATGCAAATTGATGTTATCGCGTGCTTAATGGATGTAACACAACAGGTTACCGCGACAGACACTTGTCCTACAGGTAAATGGTATCATAAGCAGTCGGAAGAACCACCTCGAATTCAGATTGTTTCTCGATTTCGCAGACTGCGTTTTTTAAGTTAAACTTTTTGAATTAGGGATGCGACATCGACAACAAAACATCGATGTTTTGAAACATCGATATTCAATAATAAAACATCGCCCAAAAACCATCGATGTTTTTGAACATCCATTTTTTAAAACTGGACTTTTAGTAACCTCTAACATTAATGTTACTTCGGTTAGTCGTGTGTGTGTAGGGGGGGGGGGGGGAGGTGATATAATTTTACTCTTTGATTGGGCTGACACAAATGACCAAAACATGGTTGCTAGAGTCAGCGCATATCACATAATTTCCATTATACATTTTATTACTCGTACTTTTACCAGAAAATTTAGGAAGAAATTATTGCTATAAAAACAATTGATAGGACCAAAGCCTTAAAAAATCCGCAATGTTTTCTAATTTAAATTGGTTGAATGTGAAAAATTATGGTAAATATCAAGTCATATTTATTTACAAGTTGGAGAATAATTTACTTCCAGGAGGCTTAAATAATTTTGTAAAAAAAATTCTGAAGTTCATGACTGTAACACAAGACAAAAGGATTGGTTTCATATCAATAGAGTATACGGCGAAATCATTTAAAAGAATTTTTGAGTTTACATTTACTGAGTGTGAAAATTATACTAGGTGGTTAGTTTTCTTTAATTATGGTGTTTTTTTCTTTAAAAAAACATCGAGCACAAAACATCGATGTTAAAAAAAAATCGGCTTCAATAAATCGATGTTTTTATCGAAACATTGATGTTTTGAAAACATCGACATTGATGTCGCATCGCTATTTTGAATACATGCTTTATTTCTACAGCTTTTTACTTAAGATTTGAAATTCCCCATCCTTTCCGGTTTTCTCTGATCAATTGGAACGTTAAACTTTAACTATAAAACATAGAAACAACTAAAACAGAATTTAAAACTAACGGCCTGTGTTAAAGTCAGAAATAAAGCAGGTAAAACGTCGATCGTTGTCAAAAAAAAGGGGGAAAAACGATCTAAAAGAAATCATTTTAAAAAAAAGTATTATTAAATAATGTTTGATATTATCCATACATTACCTTACTTGTG
Source organism: Dolomedes plantarius (assembly GCA_907164885.2). NCBI lineage: Eukaryota > Metazoa > Arthropoda > Arachnida > Araneae > Dolomedidae > Dolomedes > Dolomedes plantarius. Next base: position 158,853,187 of record OU015493.1, on the reverse strand, counting down.
ATGATAGTGATGCTGGCGACAAATAGAAATAAAATAATTTTAAAAAAAACAAAAGTCAGAGCAAGTATTTATAGAATAACAAGCTGTTACAGTGAAACAAAGATTCGCTTAAGGCGAATAGATTAAAAATATAAAACAATTTTCTACATATTAACATTAAATAATTAGAATTACTTACCTTTACTTCACTGTATTTGTATTTGCTTTTGTTTTTAAACAAAATTTGGAATACCCCAAAGTTCAGTCGTTAGCTTAGGGCGCTTAGACTGAAGTGAAACTCGCTTAGGGCGTAGTATCTAGCGACATTGCAGGCTTTCGATTACTTTGTTACGTTACGGGGTTTTTTTCTCCGGATTTTTCTACTCACGGATTTGAAAACGTATTTTTTTTCCATAAAGATTATACAGCGTGCAGTTTTTAAACTTTAGATTTTCCCCTTATTTAATTTTTTTTACAAGGCCGTAAATTATTGAGGTCAACTGCTAAAAAATTAAAAATGGTTTTGGGAAAATAAATTGAAATAAAAGTACTTTTGAAAATCAAACGCATTGCATTTAAAGATCTATTCTCAAATGTACAAAATAGAATTTTTTTAAAAATTTATACAGTGGAATCTCGATCGATCGTTTTCCCGTATGTCTCGTTTATTTCACCCAGTCACGACGATCATATTGCTTTGTTATGTTCTCGCATCTATCGTTTTCCCGCATTTATCGTTCAGTTCAGTCGGTCCCTTGAACAACGATAGATCGAGATTTCACTGTATTCGCTTTTTTCTTCTTTATTTAACTAATGCGGAGGCACTTGTCTAGACATTTGCACTGTATACCGCGGAAATTGTTGACTATTTTTTTTTATCTGGGATTACCATACATGTGAGTCAACACTGCTTCCTTGGTGCCACCTGGAGGGCTCGCACATACATCTCCACACACTGTCATCGTGGAAAGACTTTCCAGTCACATATTTAACGTGCCCACATCCGGCCTAGATACGAAGGTATTTAATGGCGTTTATTGGGATTCGAAACGAAAATTCATTAATATAAGTGAACAGAAAATCACAGTGAAGATAATTATTTGTAATACCGAGATTGAAGATCGTCGATCTCAATTATGCAAACCCAAATGGCATATCCATGGCTACATTGTGTTTCTACGTCAGTCAGCTAAAAGAAATACTGCAATACAGAATAAACTATAAAAATGCATTTATCATTTATTTCCATGTCATTCACAAAAAATGCTGATACAAAAGATAATTCCATGTATAAGATAAACAATTCAGTTAGCAAAGGCTCTGACTATTATAATAAGGAGTATAAAAAGTTCCATTTTAAAGTAGTATGAAACTAAACTTAAAAAACATAACTGTATGGGCATGGGAAAAAAATTTCTTACAAATGAGAAATATGAAGAGGATTTATTTTTCAACTGTCTCTTTAGAATCACCAGGCGCTATAAAAGAAAAAAAAATAGAAATAAATTGGCAAAATAAACATAAAAAATTTTCATTGATGATTTATTCATTTTGCAAGGCGCAGAAAAGTTCAGGCTATTATGAAAATACCATTTTCATTGGATTATCGGCATTTATGGAGCTGTCAATAGTAGAAAATTTTTCCCATAGGTTAACATTGAGGTGAGCGAATCTAATAGGGTAAGTACACAACAGTCTTGATACCCCTGTTATAAATATATTAACGATGCATAGTTACGTTAATATTCCGCAAAAATGAAATTTTTTAAATTTCTGAACAGTTTTATGATTAAAGTTGACAAACTTGTGTGCTTACGCAGCAGTGTCAAGTATGTTCCAAACTGAACCGCACTATCATTATTTCTTACTATCGAAAGTTACAACAAAGTAGGATGAAACTGTGTGGGTTTCGTGATAAGACTTAACATAATGCATAAAATAGCATTCCGCTATATATAGTAAAGCGCAAATCAACGCGATAAATCCAACTTCCTGTCATTAAAATTTACAAATGAGTATAGGAAATATCAGTCTACAAAAATTAAAAAAATAAGGATTTAATTAATGCAGTATTTTTAAAAACAAAAGGGATTTTAAAAAAATGATGCACACGAAATTGTTACTATAGGTGTTAATTACCTAGAAACAATGGATGCATGCATGGGTTGGAACAAGCAAGGAATACAACGCATTGACCTTTACCATACATTTATTTGATAACCCAAATTTCAATTAACTTGTCAGAGCTATTAATATAACAATCCGTTTCATATTAACAATTTTGACATAAGGAACCCAGAAGCAGAGGCAAACTATAGAGTCAAATATGATTTTTAGAGTCTATCGGGGAGGCACTTACTATAACGGATGTATGCAGCGATGATCGTAGCATCGGCGACCGGGACCCAGTATCATCTCCAGTGTAGGAACACCTTGGCGGGATATTCGCACTTCTCCAAGGCTATGGGGCAGACGAGAGTGTCTGACATCTAACTCTCAGGAACCCAATCTAAAATCCGTCTCCTTCTTTTTCAAATCCTTCAGTCCTTAGCGGAGCTGTTGTCCGTTTACAGAGGGGCCATTCTGGCACACCCCTCACTTTCATTGGGCAGTGGGCTGCTTTTCTTTCAGTGGTTCCTACCCCAATTGGATCTTTATTACACCGCCCCTGTCGCCTCTGTCCATAGTCTATGAAGTACCTCCCCCAACATAATTTTATTTTGCAAAACAACTTTGACCCTTCTCATCTGACGTTTTTACTGTGGGCCATAAAATAACGACCATCCATCTTGTAAAATTTAGACCTCAGATCGCTATCACTGGCCACACCAACAGCTATTCTATTTTTTATTGGTTTACAATCCTGTATTTACCCCTGCCTCTGCATCCTTTATAATACATTCTTTATTGGCCACACACCGCGGGGAATTATACCATTTTCACTTCTACAGTTACCTTTGTATTTGCTCATAACATTTTTACAAAGGAATAATTTGAATATAAATGGCAAAAAATAGAGATGAAAAGTTTTAAATTGTCTTATACCTATTTCGAAAATAATGCGAATTATCCACAAACAAATAAAAATATAAATGAGAGTAATTTTCACAGCCTCCTTGGACAAAGTTCATAGGTTTAAGAAAAAATATTAAATAGCACGAATAAGAATTCATGGTTCAATTATGCGCATTGGCTGTTTAATAAAACTTATTATTTTAAATACATATTACAGAGAGAGAGAGAAAGAAAGAAAGAAAAAAAAAAACACCTCAGAATCCCATGTATTAAGGCTTCTGAGTACTAACCCGATTAGATTCGCTCACCTTAATGTTAACCCTTCTGAGGAGTTCCTAAGACAGCTACTTTTAATTAACGGCCATCTTATTTACAACTGGCCGGGCTTCGCCCAGCTACGCTCAAGCCATCAAAGGAAGACGATGAATGAATCAAGTGAATGAATGACTCAATCGTTGTTCACAACCCAAGGGGAGAATTTGCCGTTCTTCGCGTTTGAAAAACCGATAGAAAATTTGTGTTAAGTATCGTTCTTTAAAATTCAATTAAAAATCGATATTTTAAGATAGAGACTTGAAATGAGGTTTATATGAATGAGAAAGCTTCATCTTCCAGATGATGTAAATATTTTCTTTGTAAGATAAAAACTTGAAGAGCATCGACCGTAGATCCTCAAAAGAGCGTAAATTTCTCGAAAAAGTGGGTTTAATATTTTGATGAAAATATTTGTCTGTTTTAAATTATTTTTAAACAAATGAGGTCTTGTTTGAAGGAGAAATGTCTGTAGTCTTAGACTGTATAAAGATCAAAATTCTACGATCATTTTTTGCCGAGATATCGTAATCTGAAGTTAAAAAAACATAAAATAAAAAAATTTTCTAGAATAAAATTTAAAATTATTCTAGAAAAAATATTAAATATTTATTAATATATTTAGCCCTATATTTATTAATATAGGGCTTCGAGGGGCACTTTCCCATAGTCTGTACTACCCGTGTGCCAAATTTCATGGCTGTAAGTTTCATAGGCCGCACAAACGCACACACTGAGGCGGTACACCCGGAGAGTGTGACCGACAGACAGACCCGGACCTTGCTTTATTAATATAGATTCGGTTGAGTGAACTGATAGGTTTGGTTTGGAGCGCTTTTTGCTACACGAGGGCTAATTAGACCGGGACCTACAGTTTAAGGCCGATTCCGAACGGCTACACACATCCATACCAACAGTAGGACTCGAACCCACATCTGAACCGAATGCCAGCGCCGTAGCCATTCGGCCATCACCTGGCCCGTGACCTGACAGGAATCCATTTCAGTCGAAATTTACTAAAATCACCGTGACTCTTGAGCTTGCCAAATAATCTTTAGATTATGATGGCGGCTTCATGAGAATAGTTATATAGTCTATCAATTTACTAAATAATTTAGCTTGTTACACCTACATATCGCACCCGGCAAGAAAAGTGACACTACTAAAAAATGCAGCATTTGAGAAAAATCAACTTAAAGAATACTATACAGCTTGAACTAGCATTACAATAAAACTGATACAACTGCCCTCGGGTGGACAAAATGCGAGATAGAGATGTTGATACAACTTCTATTTCGCATTTGCTAAATTTGTTTGTTCTTAATGAATATCTAAAGGTTTCTTACCTGTCTGACGGTTCTTGAATAAAGTCAACACTTAGGCCTTTTATCCACAAGAAACGTAGAATAGAACATCGCGGATTTTCACCTGTTCTCAGAACATGTTCCAACTACTAGGGATGCGACATCGTTAACAAAACATCGATGTTTTGAAACATCGATATTCAATATTAAATCATCGATGCTAATAAAACATCGCCCAGAAACCATCGATGTTTTAGAACATCCATTTTTTAAAACTGGTTTAGCAATCTCTAACATTAATGTTACTTCGGTTAGTCGTGGGGGGGGGGGGGGGATGATTTAATTTTACTCTCTGATTGCGCTAACACAAATGACAAAAATTTGGTTGCTTTTACCTTGGGCTACATTGATGACTCAAAATTCTCGCTGTAAATATCGCCATGTTTTAACCTTCAAATGTCCAGATAAATTCGTGGTATTGCCAGAAGTTTGGAGGGACTTAGGCAAATATTACATTTTGCCAATTTGTCAGAGGTTTGGCAAAAATATTTCCAAACGGTACTTTTGGGAGGCATCTTACTAATAATATTCTGGAGTGTCAGGCACATTCCAAGCGCTCTGATTAGTTCATTGGTTGTTGACTGCCATTTGTCTGTTTGCTAAGGAATCTTTCCTCCTTTTGTATTCGTCCTTTTCAGAATTAAGACTTACATTTACTGAGTGTGAAAATTATGCTACGTGGTAATTTTTTTTATTTAGGTAGTTTTTCATTTAAAAAAAACATCGAGACAACGTAAAACATCGAGCACAAAACATCGATGTTAAAAAAACATCAGCTTCAATAAATCGATGTTTAAAACATCGATGTATTTATCAAAACATCGATGTTTTGAAAACATCGACATCGATGTCGCATCCCTACCAACTACTTCCAATAAAAACATCAATCGCTTGCCAGGGTGCTGGTAAGATTTGAGTTTCAACAGATGTGTCGCTTGTTGTGCACGATGGGGCACTTCATACATAAGTATTTTTCAATGACATAACCTCAAAATTGTCATTTTTTGACTTGTGTCACTGTTGCGTCACAGTTGTACTGTACTTAGATTGGCTCCCGCTAGGGGAGAATTTTGTTATTCTTGTTTTATGTAACGAGTGAGGCTTGTGTGTTCGTCTATTAAAGATGTGTCCGTCTTCAGTAGAATCGAATATTCATTTATTGTCTTCTGTGTAAATAAATAAGAACCCTACAGGTCTAGGTGATCATTTTAGATAAGCAGAGTAGCATCACCGATGAAAAAAGGAAGGTGAGTGAAAATCATTTTTACTTTATTTGCTTTCTGTTCTAATAGTCACTTTTCTTGCTAGGGTGCGATGTATTGATTCAAGAAACAATAGCCCTCGGACAATCACTTCTCCGCTCCCATCTCCAATTTTAGCAGATAGCTGAACTGACCCATAAGGTTAGTGAGTTTTAACCTGCTGCTTGTTCAACCCTCATTTCTAAATATTTGATCTAACGGGCGCAACAGACGCCCAACTACAATCCATCGCAAAATGGAAAACCAGATACTGAGTGTGCTACCGTCGTTAGCACACTCAATATCGTTATAAGAAATCTGGAGAGGCCATTTGTTTCAATCCTGTTAACCTTCCTATCCAAACCCAAAATGTATCGTCTCTCTGCTCACCCCGTATCATCAAATTAAAAAATAACAGAACTTACTTTTTTCGATCTGAGGATTGCACCAGGCGGGTAAATCTGCCGCTTCATCTGAGGTGGAATATAATAAGAACATTTCTAATTCCTCGGCAGTCAGAAGGAACGGATATCTTTTACGCATTTGAGCTAATTCTTTCAGATTCAGTTTTTCGAATTCGAGCATGTGTAATAAAGGAGGCTGAGCATTTAGAAGTTTTGAACGCATAGGTGAATAATCAGAATCTATTTTGAGGTGATGTTTTCCCCATTTCATAATGCAATCAATACGTTTCAAAACTGGGACCTAAAAAAGTAACGAAAGTGAACAAAAAAAGAGAAGTAAGATGTAACATTTTCAGTATATTAAGTTGCTACATAATATACTAAGAAATATAAGCACTAATCTTCAAACATTTGAATGTGTTTTCCCGACAATTTGAATTTAGTATACTCACAAATTTAAAAACCCTCTCGTACTGAATTTTATATTGTGCTTCTTTAATGGAAACATCTGCCCGTTACAGCAGAAACAAATAACATTTTAGAAAATAATCAAAAGTATGTTTCATATTTTTGATTCCACAATAATACCTCATTTTTTTGGACTATTAAGTTTTACATTTAACCTTACGTATAAGCTTAGTAATTCAAAAAGAGTTTTTTTTTCTCAATATTAAACGGAAACTTAACACTGCAGAGAAAAATGTATTCAAGATAACAATTTTTTTCCTCTCTAAGAAGGCGTTAAAAATGTCTCTAAAGGTAATAGTGCAAACCTATCAGAAATTAAAGGCTGAAATAGATTGGTATTACCATTTCTTATGAATAAATGGTAATACCAATCTATTTTTACATAAACCAATCAGTCTGGTGTTGCCAAAGGTTACATGACAAATATCCTGAATAACTTTTGAAGCATTTCGAGGTACATAAATTGTGATTTTAATTATATAAGAAAAAGTCGTAAACATGTATAATCAGATAGTAAGATCTTATATGCTTGAAAATATCCTTAAGATGGCCATTTTACAATATCTAAAATGAGCCCAAAATAATTCGGTATGGTGCGCTACGGTTTTCTTTTGCACCACGAGAGCTAAACAGATCAAAAGTTAACTAGGATATGATAAAATTCAGAGGTAAATCCTAGATCATGATGAAGCATATTATTTAAAAAATGCTGTTATTAATTACCGTGAAAAATCTTTAGTAAAATACATATTTTACACTAGTCTTCTCAAAACAAATGACTACATTCGCTCAGACATGTTGAGTTTTCAAAAACATCTAAGAAAACCTTCTTAGGTATAAAACCTCCTCCGGAGGGGCGTGTCATATGCATTCCTTACGAATGTCTCTCACAGCCGGGCGTCTCACCCATGCATCGCTAGAGAATGAGCTTATACTACTGGACGGGTGGCATATTATGAAAGACTCACGGTTTGGGCACTCAGTTGGCGGCTTGGCACTCGCTTAGCGGTTTGGCGAAAAGTATAAGGGTTGCCTCAGTTCTATCTCCAATCGCCGTTCGGTGCGGTTAGGTATTCTTAGACAATCTTATCGTTGTTCGATGCGGTTAGGTTTTCTTAGACAATCTTATCTAAATATCCCAGGCAATGTCCGAGAACGCAATTCTAAATTTTAAAACTGCAGTATTGCCTAAATTGAAAGATTACTTTCCTTCAGCCGTTTTAAATGAGAAAGTGTCATGCCGAAAAGAAATTATTTTGCGGGCTGATATAATCTCGAAAGATGGCGCAGAAAAGTTCAAGAATGTGTTCTCAGAAATTACAAGCACAGCGTGGATTATATACAGAAGTCCTTCTAACTTTCAGAGGTAAATATTTTGTTTATTGTTGAAATTTTTTTGGATAATTGAATTAAAACACAAGGAGTGCGGTAACGAAGAAGTGAAAACATTCTTCCACTTCTGACTGTATTTGATTTCGTAATGTCTGAATGATTATATTTGGATGTAAATATATTTATACATAGCATATTTATACATGTATATAGCGTAATACATGAATATATAATACATTTATATTAAATTGAAATAGATTGGATTTGATTCTTAAATTTGAATTTATTCGTATTTATTGAAATAGACTGCAAAAATTTTTTGCACTTGAGTAATTTGTATGATTTTTTAATCTGATTTTCTTTAATTTTAGTGATGCTATCTACTGGAAAAATAAACTAATAACATAGATTTATAATTGAATCATCTTTCCTTTTTTCCTTGACTTTGCAAAATATGAAGTAACAAATTTAACTTTTGGAGTATATATTATTAAAGCTGTATTTATCTTATTTTAGATTTAGTTTTTCAAAGAAATGGATTTGCCAACATTCTAAGAAGAATAAAAAGAATTTAGAATCAACAAGGAACGCTGAATGCAAAGCAAAGCTCCAAATAGTAATAAAAAATGTTACAAAAGATACTGTTAAGAAAGACATTTATCTCCGCCAGAAACCTCCACTAAGATCTGTAATTAAAATAGAAATGGATCATACACACAACACAACTTCTGCTGAAGCCTTAAGAATGTTACGAGTAAATGATGAGGTAATATTATATTTCAAATTATTTTTCTAAAATTAAATTTTTTCTTGTATATATTACTAATAGGTATTATTATCCATTATATTATAATTTTTTTTCTCCTGCAGGTTAAAGAGTGTTTTTTTTGTCTATTTTTCGAATGGAATGACCCCAGCTGAAGCCATAAGACTTCATGAAAATAATTTTTTAATCAATGAAGATTTTAAAAGTCTGGCTAATGCTGCAATAAATCCGACCGTTAATCAAGTTCAGTATTTGCATGATTGCTGGAGACAAACCAATTTAGGATCTTTAATAAATCCATTTGAAAAGTTGAAAGAAAAGATTCCTTTCTATGAAGCAAATGGTGATTAAGTGTATATTATTATTTTTCTAAATTATTAATTTTTTAATGCTTTGGGTTTTATACTTTAAAAAATATTATTCTTATTATTTCTGTAAAAATATAACTCTACATTATAATTTCAGTTCTTTGAAAAAGAATACTAACAGTATTGCAAGTTAAAGTTTACTGAATAGCTAATTATTTAAAAAAACATTACTTTCCTCTTGTTAGATTTTTCAACAATTCATAGTGATTTTTCACAGTACCCCAATAGGCAATACTAAATAAAAAAATATGATTCTATTAATTTGTTATTTTGACGCAGGACTACGTCTTAGCTAGCAGTGCCCAAGGTCTGTATAAAGATTTTGATTCTCACGCAAACCAATTCTAAGCAAAACAAAATATTTTATAATTAAATAATAATATACAAACAGAAACATTATCCACCTATTTTAATTTAGCTTTTAACTGTGTGCTTAATATTAAAAGTAAATAAATATAATAATAAACCAATAGAAACATGGTCAACCTGTTATAATTTAGCCTCTATGTGCTTTTAACATATCCAAAGTTTGCACGCGGATAAAAATAAAATAAAATGATAAAAACATTGTCAATCTATAGAGTTAACGATTTGCAAGGAGTTGCAGATTTGCTGAATTGAAAAATGGTTTTGAGAGTAAACTCTTGATATAGAGGGGGGGGGGGGGGGTATTTGCTTATTTTTAAATTTCTTTTTTAAGTAGTCTTAAGATTTCTAACAACAGTGGCTCTTGGGTAAGAGAGAGCCTATTGTTTCTTATTTTTCTTTAATTAATAAGAAATATTACTTTCTTATACAGATTTCACTTGATATTTTTTTTCCATTGCTTTTCAAATGATTTTGAAAAATATTTTTTCTCAAATGCACATATTTATAATTTTTAGGAACAACTGTTCATATACATGAAGATGGAGACACCTGGGCAATAGTTCTTGCTACCTCTGTCATGAAGAGGATTCAAAAGTCTCAGTTTGCCAAAGAGATGATATTTGTTGACTCAACTACTGGTTGTGAAGGTTTGTCATCAACAATGACTATTTTACTTGCTGCAACCAAAGTAGGAGCTCTTCCTCTGTGTGTGTTGATACACCCTAGTCAAACAATGGAAAGCTATTTCAATGCATTTGACTTAGTGAAAAAGAATTTTCCTCGATGCTTTGGAGGAAATGATGTAAGAATTTCAGATACAAATTTATGAAGTCTTTTTCTTAATGATTTTAAATTAGTTTTTAAAAAAAATGTGTTTTATGTATTTATTTAGTACAACAAATAGCTTCACTGCAAGTTATGTAGTAATTTTACTTTTTTAAATATAATTGATCAATATATTAAGGAGTCAAAAAAATTGAATGACTTAAGTTCTACTTTAAGTTGTTCATCTTAAAATTTAAACTATTATATATGTATAATTTTTCATGCATGTTTAATCTTTATAGATTTTTTTAAATTGCATTTTCATCAGCACATTGACTTAAGTATAATTTTAATTTTAGCATCCTCAGATATTCATGACAGATGATTCTTCAGCAGAGAAAGGGGCTTTAAAAAGAGTGTGGGAAAATAGCAGGCAGTTGTTGTGTCAATTTCATGTTGCTCAAGCTGAGTGGCGCTGGCTTTTTACTCATGGCATTCCAAAAGACGAAAGACCCCGTTTGATGAGACTTTTTCAAGCAGTAAGACTACTGTTTTCTCTAAATTAAAAATTTCGATATGTATAATTTTTAAATAATTTTAATTTTTCTAACGTTTTCGGCAGTTGTTTCAATACTATTTATTTACAGCAAACAATTATTATTATTATTATTATTTGAGAAAATATCTAGAGGTAGTATTACTGTGTTCTAAGTTGTTGATGATTGTATGAAAGTAAAAATTTTAAATTTTATTATTTCTTAGGTGATGTATGCTGCTTCAGAATATGAACTTGTTAAAGCTACCACTGATATTTTAAAGGAGAAACACAATTATCCTGATTTTGTCAAAAGATTTTATGCTTTTTTTAACCGTAAAGTCGAATGGGTATTATTTTACAGAATCGACTTACTGACTCGACAAAATAATACGAATAATTTTGCAGAAATATCCATAAGAATTTTGAAAGATATAGTTCTCTGCCGCACAAAAGCCTTCAATGTGGTTGCTTTATGTGAATTCTGTATAACGGTTTGGGAGCTATATCTGGTCAAAAGGCTTTTAGATTATGCCTATGCAAGAAAGCATCAACCAGCAATTGTATACAGCTCATTAATTAGAAAAAGCAGCAATTTCAGTGAAAGTGACATTGAAAAAACTGATGATGGCACTTTTACAATCAAGAGTGGAGAAAACACTTATGTAGTGAACATAGATATTGGTGCTTGCTCTTGTCCTGCTGGGATATCAGGGGCATTTTGTAAGCACCAATGTTTTTTGATGAATTTAAAAAAAATAAAACTGCCAAATGCACCCCCAATAATGCAAGAGGATCGCCATGAATTGGCATTGTTAGCACTGGGACCTAAATGCCCTGAAATGGCTTTTTTTAATAATTTTCAAATTGCTGAAGACCACGAATATGAAAAAAAAGTACAAGAAGTGTCCCAGTTGGAGCCATTTGAACCAGAAGAACAAAGGAGAAATCAGCCAATGGACAACCAAGAGCATTCTATGGCTACCCCTCAACAAAATGAATTACTTAAAAAAGAATTTGAAAGACTTGCCAGCCTTGCTTCTTCTGGAATGTCAAGTAATGGTGCTGGTAGACTTTTAAAAATATTTCAAAAAATTGAGTCTGTGGATGATTTTAAAAGTTTATATGTTTTGAAAACAATTGGTCAAAAGACCGAAAGAATTAAAGTACAGCCCACAGCAATATCAAGACGCCAAGGACTCGAGCAAAAAGCTTCCCTCTCGCCTGAAAGGAAGTGTTGGTTATGCGGTGTACATGCATTCAAGCTATTGACTTCTGTGTGATATAACAGATGTAATTTTTACAATTAATAGTATTTGAGTTTTTACCCTTTCAGATCTTTATCCAATGAGTATTGTCTGAAAGGAGCTAAAAATTGTTATGTGTCATTTGAATGTGCTATATCTATGAACAGATTTATGTATAATTTTATAAAAAATATTTTTAATGATAAATGTTAATGTTTCTATTTAATAAGTTTATTCCCTTTCAGATATTCATGCAGTCATATCGGCTGAAAGGATGTGTTGGTTATAGGGTGTGCATGCATTCCATCAATTGTCTAACAGATGTAAGTTATACTTCTAATTTTTATATATATATATATATATAATATATGTGTGTGTGTGTGTGTATTGATTCATAAGAATAACTTTTTTGTTTTAAATATTTTCCATCCATATTAATATGTAAGTATATGTATTTCTATTTACCGCTTTAAATGGTTTAATTAGCAGATTGTTCATTATAATGCGCGTCAAACAAGAAAAATATATTCACAAGTGTGACATGTTTTTATGAAAGCTCTTTCTCAAAATATAATTTTAAATTAGTATTTGTAGGTATTGTTTACTGTTTAATCACTAGGTTAAAATGTGTTTTATATGAATATTCAGTGAATGATTAATTTACTGATTAAAGTTGTCTAAAATATTAGTGTATTAAGCTAAATGAGTACTTGCTCAGTGCTGCTGTAAAATTAAAAAGCAGTGTCTGATCAGTGGACTTTTTTGGCTAGTAGATTTTAACAAATAAACTTAAATACCTATTGGAGTATGTTACTTTTTACTTAAACACTGTCATATTTTCCCTTTGAAATTATTCATATATCTTGCAAATAATTGCATACAGTGACCGTTGTATTTAATTTGAATATTTTCCTTTACATTATTTTGTCTATAAAAATATCAGTTACGATTTTTTTATAAATATATATATATATTTTTGGGCATTAATTGTATACATTGACTGTTGTATTTAATTTGAATGTTTTCTGTAGCGAAACACAGGTACTCAGCTAGTGGGAAATACAGTAACCACCGCTTGTAGTGATCAGTGGTTATAAGAATCAACTGTTTATAAGAATCAATATCGCAAAAACAAATGTATTATTTCCATGTTAAAATTTTTACTTTAAAGAATCAATCCACCGGTTTTAAGAATCAGCTTGCACTCTTCGCTTTCCTTTCATTTTTCCAAAAAAGCCCCTTAAACCCTCAAAAGGCACAAAGTTCTTTCTTTATTTGTTTTTAAAGAAAGAGTGATAAGATGGGATGGAATACACTTGTAAAATGCATCGCTTTCTTTGTTAGACATAACATAATAGCTTCCCCTTAAACGCTTTAGCACAACACTGTCCTATTATTTTGACCTGGGGACTTCTTTACCCATACGGGTTCGATTTCACTTTTCTCCAGTGACAAAGAAAGACAGGGACTCTTTTTTCCCACCTCCCACATCCTGGTTGCGGATTCCTGGATCCTGAAACAAACAAATTTTGCGGAGAAGTGTCCACAATCACTTAAGCAAATGTGACATTAGTAGATTCAGCACGTTATCAAACCGTGAAACGTAAGCTAAATGGTTAATCTTCGTCTGAAGCTATTGGTATTGAAAGAGGTATAAACAGCCTCCTGAATACTTCATTACATCAAACTACCATAGAAAACTTTTTCTTGCTCCCCTCCTGTAGTTGAAATGTTAAAACTGTTAAGCAGGTATGTTGTAACAAATATTGGTTTTTTTTCTTCTCTTACTATAATCATGTGTATCTACTTTTAGGTCTAGAAATTAAGTTGTATTTTTAAAATTATAAAAAATAATTTTAATAAAAGATAATTAACGTAAATTAAAGAGTGTTTTATGGTAAATTATCTAATATATGTATATATAGTTGTGTGTGTGCTTGTCCAAAAACCTAAATTTCGGCTATAAGAATCAACCGCTTATAAGAATCAAAAACAGTTGTAACAAACGTGATTCTTATAAGCGGAAATCACTGTATATCTTTATAATATTACTGTTTAGAGCAGGCCTGCACAACTGGAAATTTGATGAGGGCCATATAACTTTATGGATAGCTGCTGTGGGCCGCAAGAAAATAGGATTAATGAGAAAACAAAAATTATTTGTTCCAACAAATGAATTATTGGTTATTTTTAGAATTTAATAAATATTAATATCCATTGCTTATATACTCTTTTTGTACTATTATAAATCTAAAAATAATATTCTGTATGTTGCATGTGATTCAGCAGCCTTTTTTAACTTTTTTACATATTATATTCATAAGTAATTGATTGTTGCTTAGTATATGTTAAATTTTAAATCATAGTTCATTTTAAAAAAATTATTGTTTAATCCTGTATACTGTATAAAGGACAGAAAAGAATTTGTGATTTTCAATTCATATTCTACTTATAAAAAGTTCTCATCAGTCAAATAAAGAAAGCATCAACTAAAGAAATTTCAGAATGGAACCTGAACAAGTAAAAGGTTCATTAAAATTAATGTATTAATATTCTATGTAACAAGCATTCAAGAAAGTAACGAATGATATGAGGGAATGCTTGAAAGTATGTAAAAAGCGTTTTTAAAAATGTTAATACAAACATTCTTTAAGCTTCTCTCATAGGAGAAAATTATAACAGTACAGTATCAATATTGCTAAATAATGAAAATCTAATATACAAGGTATGTGGAGAAAATTAAATTTATAAAACATTAGATGTTAAAAGTATTACAGGTGTTTGAAACACAAGAAAATATTAAATAAATATGAAAAAAAGATATGTATAGCTCATATAAAACATAAATAAACCCTATCTGGTTATTTTCTCCTTATAAGTAAATGTTTAGTGTCATAATTTGATTGTTTATAATCTAGTATTTCAATTATTAGAACTGAAAGGGAAATTAAAAACTATAAATAAAAATATTTTATAGAACATTAAATATTCTATAGAATATTTTATAGAACATCTCCACATACAAGGTATGTGGAGAAAATTAAATTTATAAAACATTAGATGTTAAAAGTATTATACAGGTGTTTGAAACACAAGAAAATGTTAAATAAATATGAAAAAAAGATATGTATAGCTCATATAAAACATAAATAAACCCTATCTGGTTATTTTCTCCTTATAAGTAAATGTTTAGTGTCATAATTTGATTGTTTATAATCTAGAACAACTTCAATTGTTTACTTGACTTTAAAATATGATTTCAACTTTCGAAGTATAAACCTTCTCTACATGCAAACTTGACGCGAGAAATGTAAAGTTGACACGCATGCGCAGTCAGGCAATCTGAAATCCTCGCTTCCTTAAACTAATCGTTCCTGTCTGTAGACGCCAAACCGCCAAGCCGCCAACTGAGTGCCCAAACCGTGAGTCTTTCATAATATGCGGACGGGTGATGCATATGTGCACAGCAGATAGGAACGTTTTATTAGTTACTTTTGGGAGCACTACATGGCATCCTATGTGCATGAAACTTGGAATACACACAGTTGTGACCTTGTTCTTGAAATGATGGCTATGACTCACAGGCTCGCGATAATTGTATGTAAACAAATGGAGAGAGCTAATTATTGCGTCTGGCTGTGGGCGGTTAGGACATTTAAACTTTGCACGTGTTCTTTATTTACGAGTAATTTCGTTTTTCATTTAATGTGGGAATGTAGCGTTGGACATACGGGTTCGCCATTTAGTTTTGAGGCGCAGTCAGACCCTAATGCTGTGATATTTCTGATTAACACCGATAGTTAAGTAAATACTGTAAAAAATATTTTAATCTGTAAAACAAAAATTAGCTAATATACAAATTATAAATGTGTATGTAACCCATATATAGCTTAAATATACAGATTTGTTCGAAAATGTTACTATTTTGGAATTATTCATAAAATTAGGCTTAGCGCTAAAAGACAGCTGTCCTGGAGGGAACGCTCACGGGAAAACCTCCGTCCTCAGCGGAAAGCGCGTGATCGCAACTCCCGTCGCGAAAGGGTTCATTTAAGCTAGAGTCATCATCTTCAAGGTATTTTCTCTCCCCGAGCAACAACTCCTTTTTTTGGTTTTATTAGGCTCTCACGAAGGAACGGAATTTTGTACACCGGTCTAAGCTAGGACAGAATGCTGACCCAGGCGGTAACCGAGCGACTTTTTAAAGTCTGTTTAGCCAAACTCTTTTAATTCGAAATTTTACTATATGTTATTAAATAATCCTCCGTTCGAAGCATAAAGCGGCGCATTCTGCGCCCCTAGGTACTTGACCTTGGAAAACTTTCCACTGTGGTTTAGAAAAATGCTGTAGTAGTTGTAGAACTTTGTGGAGTATGATTTTGCATGACCAACAATGTCGCAATTAAGGCTAACTTTTAAAAAAAGTTGAGATGAACGAAAGCCTTTTCTGATCTCCTAAGCTACTGCGTGAAAATTCACTGTTAGTGATAAGAATAGGACTTACGCAAGTGATTGACAAATAATGAAAGCAGTACAGTCCGACCACGGAAGCGAGGTCCCTGGAAGCTGTTACGCATGCGCGAGAAAAGCTAGTCTACTCAGAAAATAGGGGAAAACGTCATATTTTCGGATGTGTTTGTTTATGAAATACGGAATGTATTTCAGACTGCTTTTTGTCCGCAAATTTAAAGTTATTTTTAAAACTTTATTTTTGATCGAATATGTGAATAATACTTTCAAAATAATGAAAAGAAAGAAGCAAATCTATTTAAAAAAAGGAGTGTTATAGGAGTGGATATTTACGGATGTGTTTGTTTAAGAACTGCGAAAGAATGTTTTCAACCAACTTTCTTTTTCAGAATTTTTCTTTTGATTGAATGTATAAATAAAAACCGAAAAACATATTAAAATGAGGGTTTGAAAAATTCCATTTTTAAGTGATATATTGTAATAACATAAATATATATATATATATATATATATAATGCAATAAAAATAATATATTTTATTCACAGTTTTACATATTGCAGAAATAATTAAGATATACAACTCAAAATTTTCAATCTTTTGTGATTAGCAATAAAAAATATAAAATGAATTTAAGATCTTTCTCATAATTTTATAAACAATCGAAGTGTGAATATGAGATACAAATTTATAATTTCAGTCTTCTATGATAATTAAAAATCTAGATTTAAAAAATGCATTTTATTGTAAATTAAATTAATTTAAAAAATGGTATATTTACATTCACTGTGATATTTATAAGAGCTGCAGAAAAAATACATCAGTGATCGGTAAAAATTTTTTTATTTATTTTTGTATCAAAAACTATCAAATAAAATCAATGAAAAATCTAATATTCATCTGATGAAATATCCGAATCACTGTCCGTGTCTGAAATATCTATTTGCAGAGGATCAACCAAATATTCAATCACACCATCCCTTTTCCAATAATATATTTTCTAATGAAACAACATGAGAGCTATTGTTGATACTATTGAATTGTTGGTACTATTTTATGGACAGCATAAAATTCATGAATTGTTCTTCGAATTACATCGCAATCAAAATTATCTAAAGCTACGTTTTCGGTGGTTCTTTTTTTCTGACGTTTCCTCGGAGATTCAAATTTTGGAGTTTCTTCACCCTTTGCTTCTCTGCGTATTCTTTATACACTGGACATTGATATCTCGGTCATTTCACATTTCCTTCTAGTGCTTCTTTATCACACAATTTAATTACATTGTGTATTATACGTTTACAATCACTACGGAACGGTTTATTCCTAGCAGTTGTGTTGGGTGAAGGATCCATTAATTTTAATATAATAATCAAAATAACAGACGAGGAAAAAGCAAGCAAATGCAGTTAGTAACCAATTCTAAAGAATGTCGAGAGAATACGAGACTTTTCCCCCTCCTTCCTCAGCAGCCTTACCTACAAGGTGAATAGAATCGTCTTGGCACTCTGCCAACCGTGGTTCTTCGTTCTGTGGTCGGACAGTAAATAGGCAGTCGAATAGTTCAACTGATAATGGGGAAAGTAGGAAGGTTATAATCAGGGTTGCCAAATAAAAACACCCAAAATAAGGGACGGGTTAAATGAAAACACCGAAAATAAGGGACAGGTTTTGATAACTATACTACTGGGGAGTATGGAATTCCCCCCATGGAAAGGGGGTCCGGGGGTACTCACCCGGAAATTTTTCAAATTTTAACCTTTCAAATAGCAATTTTCAATGCATTTTTCGTTCAGTATTGCAACTTACATAGTTTGGGTTAAGTAAACAATAATGTAATTACTTAGAAAATTTGTAAATCAAAAACAATTTAAAGTTGGTTTAGGCAAATAGTACAAAAATTATTTTTATTTTATTAGTTTACTACAACTAAGTGCCCTTATAAAGTGTTACGGACGTGTATGTAAAAATTGAAATTTTATTATTGTACAATGTACATAATATAATGTGCGCAGGAAATCTTTGGGGCGACTTTTGAGTCATAAAAAAAGTTTTCGAATGAACGTGTTCCCACAGTTCATTGAATTGTATGATATATTGTGCTTTACTGTGTTAAATACAGTAGCTAACTCTACTAGAGCGATTTTGTCACTTTCAGAGGAAACTTTAGTGATGAAAAACTTTGACAGATTGCTGCAAGATGAAACAGTTTTTTCCCCCATTGTATCAACACGATCACACACTAATCTGCATTCATATTTAGCACTAGACTGAGACTGATGTCGTTGTGATGTTCGGATCCCGACGCATACAATCTTCTCGTCAAATGCGTGTTCACATAGGAGTCGGTAGCGGAAGCGTTAAAGTATTGAAATACATTTAACCAATGACAAACTTCCAAACGATTAGAAACGAAATTTTTAACGCCTATGATTGGTTTATTTCCGTCTCACCGCCATCTTTCCTTTTGTGTTTCCGGACCGGATGTGAACAGGTCCTTGTATGAGCCCAACTCGTATACAATAAATTTCTCATTTCGGCGAAACACGGGACTTTTGCCGTCCCGTATTAAAGTTCCCCGGGACGCGGGACAAAATCTACAAATAAGGGACTGTCCCTTAAAATCCGGGACGTTTGGCAACCCTGGTTATAATACAAATAGTGTACATAATTCCTACAGACTTGCCATTTTCTTTCAAAAGATTACAGTTTCCTGTTCGGCTTGCATTTGCAATATCCATAAACAAATCGCAGGGACAGTCATTAAAGTTACTAGACTGGATCTGACAGAAGAATGTTTTTCGCATGGTCAGCTATATGTGATAATATCTAGAGCAAGGAATCAATCAGAATTATACATTGTCGCAGATGTTAAAAAAGAAACAAAAAAATGTTGTGTACTGGCAAGTATTAAAATAACAACAAATTAGTTAACAAATGAATTTTTTATTACTTAAAAAATGAATCTAATTTATTTAAGAGTTGTTTAACTTTAGAACATCATAACATGAGGCTAATCATTGAAAAAAATAATAACAGAAACTGAATCTCGAGCGAAGCCGGGTAATAAATCTAGTATGATATACAGTGGTTCCCAAAAGTGTTCGTACACTTAAGATTTTCAATGAAATAGAGGTCTATCCATTAATTAAAATGAATATTTCAGAATGGGTATTTTATAATAAAATCTATAATCTATTCTTAACAAAACTATATAAAATATTTTAAAAACATGGTAAAATTTTATTTTTAAGAAACCAATAATTAAATAGTAAAAACTTTTATCTCACAAAAGTCATCGTACAGTTGTAAAAAATCTCTACATATTAGTAAATATTCTAATTTTTCGTTAAATTAATATTTAGTAGGATATCCTTTAGCATCCACAACAGCTTTTAAACGTCTGGTAATAGATAACGCGAGTTCTTTTGTAATTTCTGCATCAATGTTCATCCATTCTTCCACCATAACTGTTTTTAGTACGCTTTTCGTGTGAATGTCGTGTTTTTGTACTCAAACCTCCAGTTCTCTCCAAATATGTTCTATTGGGTTTAAATCTGGCGATTGAGGTGGTGTTTTCAAAACTTGTGGATAAATATAGAGACACCAAAGGCGAACGTTGAAAGCCGTGTGATTAGGATCGTTATCTTGATAAAAGAACAAAGTTGTTTCCAATACCCAAATTTTGGGCTGATAATTTTAAATTATCTCTTAAAATATTTATATAAAAGCATGATTCATTATGCCTTTGAAAATCCGGGTCTGTTATTGAAACCAAACTTGTCTTCCTCCACAGAAGTTTCCCCTCCTGCAGATAAAATGTTGAAGAAAAAGATTATCGTGTAAAAAAAATTCGTCCTTAAACAGAAACAACTTCGTCTTTAAATAGAATTATTTTACGTTGGAGGGGCCGGGACTGGGAAATATCGTTCTTAAATAGAGATCGTCGTTAAGTAGAGCGTCGTTAAACAGAAAGCCAACTGTATTTCATGTAGTTTTGTTAAGAATAGATTATAGATCTTATTATTAAATACCAATTCTGAAATATTCATTTTAATTAATGGATAGAGCCCTATTTCACTGAAATTCGTAAGTATACGAACACTATTGGGAGCGATTGTAAGTAAACTGTGATCAAGAACGAAGGAGTCCGTTATCAACAACTGACCTGTTGCAACAGAGGTTGGCGCTGCAGTTCTGATGTCCTTTGCTCTATTTTAAGCGATCATGTCTTGCAGTGATAAATGCTTCTAGTTTTGTGATACGCTCATAGGAACCGACTAAGCGACAAACTTTATGACATGATTTCAGGCCGTTTCTATCGGCATTCAATTTGGCCGTTAATTACTTTTTAGGGATTTTCGGTCTGTCAATAAGTTTCGAGTTTTTACTAACCGGTCAAAGTAGTCATCGTCTCCTGTCCGCTGCTCTACTATTCCGAACCAACACAATGTTTTAATTCTTGCTTTGCATGACTTTCGATATCGATCTTCTCCACTTTTCAGCTATATTTATGATTTCCACGGTATTACTAACCTTGATCGCAGCCAAACTTCTTCAGTGGATCGAAAAGTCCGGGGTGCACCTTGGTCTCCTCCAAGAGCTCATTCTAGAACAGTGATCCCCAACTCGTGTGCTGCAGCACTTTAAGGTACCTCAAAATCGGCCAGGGGTGTCGGAAGATTTTTTTTGGGTATTAACAAAAAATATTAGTTAATCAATTGAAATAGTAAATATTAAGTTGATTTTAAACATTTGTGCTTTAAGAATCAGTCGCAAACAAAATTATTCTTAGTGGTGTCCATTGTAATACTATACTGAATCTCATGGTTATTTTTGAAAATGTATTCATATATTCTATTTTGGTGTTTGTTACTTATACTCGTACATTTTTTTTTCAAGCGCAGACACTTGTCGTCAAACATTCGCCTATACTACGCCGCAGTTTACCGTCCATTTTATTATGGGGGCACCATATAGGCGAACAGCATTACCCCCTATGAAGGGACGACACAAACGGAGGCATTTTTCGTGGCGAGAAACCGGGACTACTCGTACTTTACAATATATAAATAAAATCAGTCATATTTATTTAAACATAAATGTGACGTGTTCCTGATATAAATTTAGCTTTGATTTAATATTTTAAAATTTGAAAAACTAAAATTCTAACAAGGGTGCCTCAAGTTTCTAATCTCATTCCCAAGGGTGCCGCAGACGTAAAAAGGTTGAGAATCCCTGTTCTAGAATGACTAGGATGATCCTTCCAAACATCTTCCAAAATTTCTTTATGAAACGGCAATGGCTCCCTTCCCAGTATTGTAAATGGACACACTGGATATTTACGTTCTGCCTACTCTCGATGCAACTACTTTTGGAAAGCAGGTTTCACTTCTTCTATATACGTATGCTCTTCCTTCGCACATCTTTTGCAGCAGGTGTTCCGTTTGTTTTGTATTTTATTTTAATAATCCACAAATCACGCTGTTCTATATAAAAGTACAAAATAATTGAATGAAATCAGCATATGTAAAGAAAGATCGATCGGAAGCGGTTTTCAAGACATATCACGCTCTGGAATGGGACTTTATACAGACACGCAAGAGGAAATGCTTTAGTATCTACATGTATGTCATCACAAAATAACTGCCATTGTTGGCAGATAAAAATAAATTCAGTGACACGTTTCTGTCAGTTTGATATATTCTTTTGGCGGGAAAAAAGGGTAAAAGATTATTAAGTCTACAGACCTGATGAAATGTTATTAGTTTTCATCAGTATTTAAGCCTTAACATCGCGCATTGTATTACACGTTTAAATGAATTAATAACTGAAATAAAAAGTCTGAGCAACGTAGCATAGTAAATCGTAGAGAACATAAAACTATGCACATAAATACACTTTTGTTCAGTTCCATGCGATTAGCAGATGGCGTGTTCTGTGACTGACAGTGACATATGAAAGTAACATTTGCTGTTAATTACTACTTATAACCTCAGATTTTCATTCAGATTTCTTTTTTTACGCCTTTTCTGGTCATATTTTATTTTTATCGGGTATATCTGTATTAATCAGCATACCATATATACTACGTTCTATGCAAGTTAATTAGGGCAACAAGCTTTTAATGTAAGAACTGAAGCCAGTTGGAAATAAAATTTATCTGATAATAACTCGTTTCTAATTTTCTACGGATTTTCAAAAGGAACATATACTTACAATTTCCAGAGCTCCAGCCTCCATAAGAGCTTTGAGAATTTTAAAGCTCACTTTAGAAAAAGAATCAGAGGAAATGACGTTCTTTGTGTTACATCGTACATAGGAAATACATCTATCCTTTAAAATAGGTACGTCCCATCCACTATCCAACAAATCGCAAACTTCTTCAGTATTTAATTCCCAAGATTCAATTTCTCTCAAGCATTTATTTTCAAGGGCTTTTTGACAGTAAAATACTGCAGACAAGTAACCTTCAACGATTGATTTTTTATCGTCCGTATTCAGTTCGTTCGTGTAGATGAAACTGAAATAAAACAAAACTGTTACTTCAATTGGAACAAAATGATGGACATTATATTAGTATTAGTAACACCTTAAAAACTTTAGATTAATCTTCCTTTGTTACGAAATAAACGCTGTCTACAATTAAGTAAACAAGATTTTTGCAATCTAGTTTTTTAATTGATCCCAAAATATGATAGCGTAGGATCATTCTGGACACCGATATGTGGCTACAAGACCTAAATGGATTAATTAAAATGGATTAGACGGATTTGTTGCTTTATTTTATACTATGAATTATAACTAATTGGATAAACAGTGAATAAATTTTAAAAATATCACCTTTTCTTTGACAAACAGGTTAAGGAATGTGAAATGGTTCCTTTCAAGTTAAATCTCAAAATTACTTTTAATTGTAATCCTAAAATCTGGCATTACTAGTCACTAAAATAAATCAAAATGTTTTAACTGAGAAGTTAACACAGAAGGAGACAAAGTTATGCGGTCAGTGACTGCTAACTACGGTTGTTAGCCTGAAAGGATGCATATATGCTATTATTTGCTAATTACATCTATTATCAAGGGACGCGGTGGCCCGGTCGGCAAAGGCGTTTGGCCAGTGATCTACAAGTTGCAGAGTCATCTAGCTGCAAAGTCCTCCAAGTTCCCAAACAATACCTCTGGAGGTGCGGGGTCAAGTGGTCTGGTCTTGTCACTTGACTTAATTCAAAATTCGTGGACCAGATAGAAGTCCAACCTCTCTTGAGGCAATGGCACCCGTCGTCTATGGATAGTGCATTTGCACTATTCCTATGCACGACAACAAACAATCTATTATCCTCAAATAAAGTGTGAACTACCAAGTACACATTTTATATATATATATATATATATATATATATAACTCATTCCTCATAAGTTTAACATTCTGGCGCTGTTTAATAAATAAACAATACTTCTGTTTTCCAGTGTGGTTGGTTTGTAAGTGTAAGAGGCTAACATATTCATAACGCTGTGAGAGGGAGAACAAATTAAGAATATAATTCACATTCTCGGAATGATAAAAAAATAAACTTATTTTAAATCAACAATTGTAACAAGTTTAATGCTTAACATGTAAATTAATATTTTAATAGGTGCGACAAATGAAAGAAAAAAATTTCAGTAACTTAAACTGCGGCGTAGTAAGGGCGAATGTTTGATTACAAGCGCCTCTGCATTGGTTAAAAAAAAAAATTCAGTAACTTTATTACGATTTTAAAATCTCGAACACTTACGATACCGCTAACCTAACCCCTTTCAATAATAAATACAATACATATTAAATACAAGATGTAGTAAAAAATAATAGGAAAAGTTACCGGAGGAGAATTTTCATTCCATTTACTGTCACAGGTGATGATCTATCAATAATAATCTCATCAAGCGACCGAGGACCCATGAGTAATCTAGCAAATACAGAACTCCTGGATGCAAGCACTAATTTATGAGCTTTGAAAGTCTGTCCCCGTACACGAATAGTAACATCGGTGAATTCTTTTGAAGCATAAATGTGACGAAGACCTTCAGATATACTGGTGATTTTTGTCTGCCATCTTTCTGTGAAGATGAGGGAAACATATGCAATAAATTTTCATTGTACATAACAGGGAACTATAACAACAAAATAGTACGGTACATACAGTGACTCACAAAATTGAGGGTACACTTATTTTTATATACAAAGTCATGTTTGAATGGAGAAAACGTCAGACTTTATTAGCATAGGGCAAGTTAAGGCATTTAATGTTCATATCACTGCGCGTAAATAAAAACTAACAAATATGTTAAATTATGCCTAAATACCAACCTATAAAGAAAATGTGCAAGTACTTGAACTCACAAATTTGAAAGTGCGAACAAGTTTTCTTACATACAAAATTTAAAAAAACAAGGAAGAATCAATATTTAGTAGCATATCCTTTTGCTTTAATGACTGCTTCCAATCGTATTGAATCTACACGATTTTTAGCTGTTTCGATAAAAAAAATTTATTTTTTTATCGAATTAATTATTCTCATTCTTATTGCATATATTCTTATTGCAATATAAGTATCCCATTTTCTTCACTGGTACTGTTATACAATATTTCCAAGATAGGACCACAAATTCTCGATAACATTCAAGTCAGAAGACTGTGGTGGTGTTTTAAGCTGATGTAGACAATGATACAGCAGCCATTGCTGTACTATATCTTCTTCAATGCAGCAGACGGTTACTTGGACATTATCCTTACCGTCATATGACACCGCGGTTTTGCTGGTTGCTTTACTATATTTGCTGTATGCTCAAGATCATTATTTTGTTGAAATGTGAACTATGGTTTCGATACCAATCCCTGTTTAGCAGCACTGTCTTTAAAATGTTTCTTTAGTATATTCTTGTCCATGATTCCATCAATAAATACAAGTTTTCCCATCCCTCCTACAGCCATACGCCTCTCAACCTGCGCTTTTTAAACTGTAGGTCGCGAAAATTTAATTCTGATGCATGAATTCAATTCCTGTCGCTCTCTGCGAGTATATAAGACATATATATTTTATTGTATTTACAACTATTTTTCATATATACTTCTATTTTATATATTTATATTGTTTACCAAAGAAATAAATTATTTATGAGAAAATATTTATCTTTATATCCTCATTTCCTGGGGTCGCGAAAAAATCTGGAAGATGAAACGAGGTCATGAATGAAAAAAGTTTTAAGAAGCTGCTCTAAACCATTACTGTCCCACCTCCATGGTTGCAACTGAATTTTTTGGATCTAAAGCATTGTTTTGGCCTGCGCTGCACCATAGACGGCCGTCACAGCCAAAACATTGTACTTCCAAGTAACCGTCTGCCGCATTGAAGAAGATATAGTAAAGCAATGGCTGCTATATCATTGTCTACATCAGTTTAAAACACCACCACAGTCTTCTGACTTGAATGTCACTCAATATAACTTCATTCTAAAACTTGTAGGGTCACTTATCTTTACTCCTTTTACTAATAATGGGACTTTTTTTTTTTTAGTTTTCCTGCCATTAATAGCCAACTTATCTGAGGACACTGCGTACAGTTCCAGGAGAAACATAGTTTCCCAAAGTTCCAGAATTGAAGCAATTTTTGGAGCACTTCTTACAGGATCAATCTTTATTTGATGTAAAATTCCTCTCTGTTGAGCTCAAAAGTCTTCCTACATTATTCTCTAATTTGCCACCCTTTCTAAATCTTTGAACGACTTTTTGAATGCAACACACCCTTTGGCCAACTATTTTAGCTATTTTTCGCAAAGATTTACCTTCATTTGACAGATTATTGACTAGTTTTCTTTTCCTCTGTCGTTGTTTCCTTTCGCCTCCCCATTTAAAAAAATCTAATTAACAACTGGCAGACACTAATTTTGGGATAGAAAGACTTTTTGCGAAATTGCTGTATTGTAAATATTTACAGTATACCATTTATTATAATTACTGATAGTTTAAACAAGCAATTTAAACGGTGTACTTCTCAATTTTGTGTCCCTCAATTCTCAGCTCTTCTTTCAAAACCTCAATTATTTCTAATAACAAATTACTATTTTTTAATTTTTAGGAAGTTTAATACCAAAATGTTTGTCATTTTGTTGTACTAAATTAGACAGACAAGTCTATTAATTTGTGTCGAAATTTCACCCTTAACAGCCTGAAATTCAATTAAAACACGTGTACTATCAATTTTGGGAGTCACTGTAAATTTCAAAACAAAGGTAACATGTTCCAAATACAGTCAGGTTTCTGTAAAACAAAGTAGGTAATTCCATAAAAAAAAAATTGTAATAATAAAAACATCAATATGTAGGAACAATCTGTTATTCATAAGTATTGGGCAGTATATCGTATTTTAAAAAAAAATTCTCAATCACTGCTCTTTCTTACAAATAACAAGTGAATGGGAATCATATGAAGTAATTTAATGTTTAGATAGGTAATTAAAAACAAGAATTAACAAGAAAAATAATGTGTTGAACATATCACGAAAAAAATGTTTATGTGGTATTCAAATACACTTAAGTTAAAAACTTTTAACTAGCTGTACAGCATATTTCATAGATAATTCATCGTAAAAGGAGTCCAATCACGACAATAAATCCGTGAAATACATCGTACGGAACATTTTCGGCGAATTGAAGACCACGGCGTATCGAATCAAGAAAATACATCGAAAACTTATTAAAAAACTAGGATATTTTAGCTGATATTCCTAAAGTGTCTGTAAATTGAAACCACTATCACCTAATATATCATGGCAACATCCAATACAATAAATTTTCATAAAAGTAACGCTTTGTTACGTAGAGCACAACAGTGAAGTCTAAATTTATCGCTGTTTAAACTTCACTGCAATATATCAGCGAATTTATCAATAGTTAATTTTTTTTAAATCGGGTTTGGTATTTTCCCCAACCATTGTTATTAACGAGCTTTTAATTTTAATTTAATTTAATTTTATTTATTTTCAATATCTATTTATGAATATAAATTATAAAACAAACAAACACAAAATAACAACTACAAAAATCGCCGGCATGATTTGCAGAATTGGTTCACTTGAAGCTTTAAAAGTTTCCACTCTCTTCAGTAACTTCTACTTGAATACAACTGATATCAGCTAGAATAAGTTATCTGAGATTTATCAACTCGTCTGATTCAGAAAACTTATCTCCCCTTTTCTGATTTTCATTTTGAAGATTCTATTTTTCAAGTTGCTTTTTCGTCTTAGAATAAAGTTTATTTGTATTCATCTCGCATCGGGAGGAACTACCATTCGATTTTCTTATTTCTCAAAAATCATCATTTCTGTCGCAGAGATCGCTAGACGTTAGCTGTTGCTAGCTCTTCGGAAACAGAAATGATGATGTAACTTGCACTGATGTAAATTTTCGACTATACTATTAACGAAAATAAAGAATTACTCAGATCCCGCCCCAGTGGTGTCCCTTAGAACCTGTAGAGATTAAGAGCAGATATCATCTGCAGTTCCCTACCAGCATCTTGCACCCCAGCAAGAAGAGTGACACAACACAAAAATTTAGCACTTGAGAAAAATCAACTTAAAGAATACAATACAGCTTGAACTAGCATTACACTAAAAATTATACAACTGCCCTCAGGTGGCAAATTACGAGATAGAAATGCGTCGTTTTTCGTGCACGATGGGGCACTTCATACATATTTGTCAATGACATAACCTCAAAATTGCCACTTTTTGACTTGTGTCACTTTTCTTGCCAGGGTGCGATATGTCTGCATTATAATGGTTACTATAACACACAACGTTGGTTTTTATCGTTGGCATTGTGGCAATTATGTATATACAGTGAAATTTCTAAACGGCCATATTTTGCTCAGAATCAATTCAAGACTCCATAGAACCAATGTTATGGAAGAAACCTCTTTTCGACGACCACCATTTTTTTCTTTTACATGACTAGCCGCAACAGAGAAGTTTCGCTGTATAAGTATTTGCACATGAAGTTTTTCTCTTATACTTTGTAGAAATAGGTAAATACTCAATATGTTACAACTGTCATATTAAGCAAATTAATTAGAATTATCGGTTGAAAAGGCGAATTTTGGGGCTTATAAAGTATTGCACACTTATGATTAGCTGTTAAAAATCAAAATCTATTGATTTTGACTAATTAGAAATATAGAATCTAAGTCAAATAACTTGAATAAAAGTAATGACAAAGATGACTTTGAAATCTTCCTGATATAACAGAATGTCTTCTAAAACGAGTAATTTACCCGATTCTCTGCGAGAATTTATTATTTCAGTTGATTGATATCATGTTGAAAGTAAAATATTAGCGGTATCAGCTAAGTAGGAAAATGCTATTCTATTATTAGATATGTAATTAAGATGTATGAAGCCGGGGAAACTGCAACCAATATAACTCGTTCAGATCGCTCAAAAGAGTTAGCTAACAGATATTGTCGAAGCATTGTTGCACAAATGCGATAAACCCCACGCACGAGTGCCCAAACAAGTGCTAAATATAATTGCTGAATCAACAGGTAAACATACTTGTGCTTCCACCTTTAAATGTTTTAAAAGGTGTTAATTATCACGGTAGAGTACCAAGAAAAAAGAACACCATATATTAGGGAAGATAACCAGAAGAAGCGCTTGATCTTGGCTAAAATTTGCGTAAATAAACGTATTGATTACTGGGAAAAAAATTATTAATTACTGGTGAGGGCAAAATTCAACTTTTTCGGCTCAGATGGTCACCTAAAAATGGAGTTGAAACCAAAGAACATTTCACCAATAGTCAAATATGGTGAAGATCGTGTTATGCTATCGGGTTACAAGTCAAATTCTGGAGTTAGTAATTTACATTTAATCAAAGGAAATATTACAAGGTGGTAAGAGTATATTGACAGTTCGCATGTGTTTATGGCCTAGTGCCCCGATTTTAAGACTGCTGTGTACTAACCCTATTGGATTCGCTCACCTCAATATTAACCCATGGAGGAAATTTGTCTACTATTTACAGCTACATAAATGCTGATAATCCAATAAAAGTGGCAATTTCAGATAGCCTGAACTTTTCTGCACCTTGCAACAGGATTCATTTTATAAATTTTATCCACTAAAGGAAATTATGAGCTTTTAAAACACAATATAGCAGATATCCCCCCCCCCCAATAATTTAAATTTTAAAATATTATTTGCCTTTTTTTAAAAAACGAAAAACCCCATGGTGTAAAATTTCTTTCTCTATTACATAGTACGAATATTTTTTTTTTTAAATCTTTAAATTCAAGTCGGCAATCGTTGGACACATTTTCTCCATAGGATAACATTGAGGTGTGCGAATCAAATAGGGTTAGTACACAGCAGCTTTAAACATACAGCCATTCTCAAGTAGTATGAGCAGTTACATAATGTCAGGAGATATATTATACCTCCCCAGTATCTCGATATTAATGCCATCGAAAATTTACGTCACATCTTAGACTTGAAAGTTCGAAAGCATCACATTTCTAGTACAGTTTAAGCTGTATTTGTATTCGAAAGGGAATGGGTTGGATAACTAATGAAGCAACTCAAAATCTAGTTTATTCAATGAAGACAAGATTCTAAGCAATTACATTTGCTAACTGATTGCATGTTAAAAACAAATATGTTTAACTAATATGTAGTGTGTAAATACTACGTGTCCTCCAAAAATGTTATTTCTCATTCTGTTACACAAGTCAAATATTATTTCACTGTTTTTCTCCAATAAATGGATTTTGGAAGATTAAAAAAAGCTGTTTTGTTGTTTTATCATGCATTTTATTTCCTTTCAAGTACATCGAAAATTCCTTATGTGCAAATATTTATAGCACCCACTGTGCATTTACGCTATGTTTCTGGTGGAGAATTTTTATGCGGTTTCAAAAGCGCGATGTCCGTTAATAAGGGTTTTCCAGTATCAAGCATCTTAAGTGCCGGTGCACACTTGCGGCAAAAATACTCTGGACGCTGCGTTATTTTCACTCTGCGTGGAACGCCGTTCCAGTGCACACTTTCGCGGTGATAGGCGTCAGCGGTAGTCTCTCGTTTGTCACCAACCGAGATGGATCGTACGCGCGCCCAATTATTTTTTAAAAAAAGTTGTATTTTCTTACTTAGTCTACAAGCATGTTCATCGTGAAAATAGAATTAGAAAAAAGAAGCACTAGATCCATCCATACAACAGCGAGAGACAGGCCCTGATTTTCCATTAGGCCAGGTAGGCCGAGCACCAAAAATTTTATTTTAAAAGAAAAGAAAGAAAAAATTCCCAATTCAAAATTTTTTTTATTTTACCTTTTTAATAGCAATTTTTTTTTTATACATCTTTTCAAATTTTATTGATTGGTTCATTATATGTATAGTTCATCATATGTATGTTATAGTGTATATAAGGAATTAATAAGTTTTTCTGATTGCACTGTATTGGTGTTTTAATGATAAAGTTAATATGTTCTATTACTTTTTGTTATTTGATAATGTTCTAGGCTTCTACGCTTCAAATAGCCTATTCTTGGTAAAATGGTACTTTCATAATGATTTATGATTATTTCGTTTGTGTGTCAATTTTGGAAATTTTACGCCCCCTATCAGTGTTTAGGGGGCCCCCATCCCGAGTTGTGCCTATAGTCCAGAATTTTCTAAACCGGGCCCTGGCGAGAGGTACTTGAAGGGAGCGTTTAATGTATGCTTGGTGGATCTCAGGGAAGATGGTGAAAAGTTTTTTAATTATTTTCGGACGACCCACTTAAAATAAACTTAAATACTTGACCATCTAAAAGTTTTTTTTTTTTATCTAATGTACTTATTTTAATAAAAGTTGTAAAAAATTATACTTACTGGTTGTATTTTTTTCATTCTCCGTTTTTTGGCTTAAGTTCTCAATAATGGTTTCACAAATATTTTCCCAAGCAGACTGTTTCTGTATTCGGTCTTTATAGTCCTCATGACTAACATCCCAAATTATCAGGCGAGATTTTACTTCGTCGATGAAAAGTTCGACATCCACATTTTCATCAGACATCGTGTATAGAGACTTCACGAGCTCGATAGGAGATAAAACGCGCGGCAGATGTGCACTGCCCAGCAGACAAATGAGTACTACCAGCTATCGCGTTACAGGAATGTGCCGCGCGTTCCACAGGAACTTGCGGCGACCTGGGAGTGGCGCCGGCGTCCATCTGCCGCCGGCGGCACGTGTGAATCCCAACAGCAGTTTCTCTGCATTTCTTCTTATCGGAGTGAAAATAACGCAGCGTCCAGAGTACTTTTGCCGCAAGTGTGCACCGGCACTAAGGCTGCTGTGTACTAACCCTATTGGTTTATCTCACCTTAATGCTAACCTATGGAGAAAATGTGCCCAAGGATTGCCGCCTTGGATTTAAAGCTTTTTTTTTTTTTAAATGTATTCCGTAATACATTTTTTTTTAAAAAAAGCTTCGTTCACACTTTATGGAAACGATTTTGTAATCTGTTTTTATCGTTTCAATTTTGAGATAAAAATTAACTCAAATAATGTTACCGTTTTAGATACATTGATGATCTTATAATTTTAACTGCAACGATTTGGAATTTCTTAATCAAATCTACCCAAAGGAACTAACTTTAAACCGGACTAACGATAATAATCTTTGTGCGACTTATCTGGATTTAAAAATTAAAATTCAAAATAGAGAAATAAAAATAGGGATATATGATAAAAGGTTAGATTTTAACTTCGAGGTTATTACGTTTACTAATTTCCATAGAAACTTAAACTACAAAATTTATAATATTTTTTACTCACTTTACAGAATAAAAAACATATGCAACAACGCTGGGGATTTTTTGGAGACATGTAGCATTTTCGAGGAAAACTTAAGAAAAAACGATTTCCCTAAAAATTTCGGCAATTTAAAAGTTTTAAAAAAATGGCATTTAGACTCAGGATTTTTTAAAGATGTTTAGAATAGTATGTGTGTTTTCATTTGGTTAGGCTGTAATGGGGGGTGGCGCTATAGTAATGTTACAATGACGTAATTTTTAGGATAGAATTGGCTGCTGTTTCGCCATAACCGTCACTTACGGAATTGGGGTATGTACGCGTCTTTTATTTTGCATAAGTATTTTGTGTGCTTGCATGTAAGGTGCGTTGAGCCCATACTGTAAGTTGTGTTTGTCTTTTCATTTTCTTTTTGACTTATTGCTTCATTGGGGGACTCGGGGCATTGGTATGTCTTTTGGGCTTACCTGCATCCTATTCAGAAAGTTCCCCTTGAGGTAACTGACGTGGTTAGGCTCCCTGACGAAGAGACCTGTCGGTTACCTCTGTGGTTTTATGGTTCAGTTCCGGCACTTATACAGAATCTTGCCGTTGGTGCGTGGATGCCCAGAGTTTTCTGTTTGTTACCCCAAGAAACAAACAGAAATCAAAATGATTTCTGTTTGTTTCTTGTCTATATTTGTATTATTTTTAACTATCTCTGTTGGATTATTTACAAGAATTTTATGTAATTTAGTTTTGTGAATACAATATACATCGTCTAAAAAATGTGTGAACAGCCTCTGTATATATAGATTGACAACCGCGCTGAAATCCCTTTCCACGACGTATGAAGATGGAAAAGCTATCAAAAACTTTCTCGCGATAGTTCATAATGCAGGATATGTAACAGGTGTCTCTTTGAAGCCAGAATTGTTGATATCTCTTTCTAAACTGCACCTTAAGTTCTTCTTTGGTGATTATACCGATCAGTTATTCTTGTAACATGCCATCCGTTTCTTCAATGTCACTGTATGGATTGATAATCCACTGAGGTATTTCCATAGTCAATACATCTTCAAACCTAATTTCAAAGTTTGTGTGAAGGACATTTAAATCTTAAACGTAGGCTGAAAGGCCATCGTCCTGGCAGTTTGTCTGTGCTAAATTGGGAAACTGGCAAGTTCAACATAACGGCTACCTGCTGGCCCTCGCTCTAACCGTTCCAGTTCAAAAGTCCATGATGTCGCAACACAAGTTACACGTACTGCGGCCGAAAAGTGAATAGATTTCTTACACAATTTTATGAAATATACATATAATTAGGAAATGTAT
This sequence comes from Dolomedes plantarius, assembly GCA_907164885.2. Classification (NCBI taxonomy): domain Eukaryota; kingdom Metazoa; phylum Arthropoda; class Arachnida; order Araneae; family Dolomedidae; genus Dolomedes; species Dolomedes plantarius. Next base: position 158,819,413 of record OU015493.1, on the reverse strand, counting down.
CTATCTATTATAAGAAAGTACTCATATTACGTAAATACCTCCATAGGTATTATCTGTGTTAGGCAGATTATTACATTTATGTGAAGCCAAAATTTTGGCGACGGCCTGTGTAACACGTGGACCCCCATTTACATCTCATGCACCCCGAATTTTCTTTTTCACTGGCATGGACCCCTTGCAGGTCTATATAGACCACTTTGGGGATGACTTCTGGGGGTCATCCCCAAAGACCCCCCCAGACCTATATCGACCCCTGGGGGTCGATATAGACCACTTTGGGGATGACTGCTGTAAATAGACATTTTTTTTTTTTCCATAGGTTACCACTGAGGTGAGCGAATCCAATAGGATTAGTAGACAGTAGCCTTAAGTAAATTTATACTATACTGTATTATACAGTTGGTTCTCTGTTTAACGACGATCTCTATTTAAAGACGATATTTCCTGGTCCCGGTCCCTCCGACGGAAAAAAAATTCTATTTTAAGACGATTTTGTTTCTATATAACGACGATTTTTTCTTACATGATAAACTTTTTCTTAATAACAATTAATAAACAATTCGGCTGACAGTATAAAAATTAGAAAATTTACAATCTTGGAAGCAATGCAAATGATAACATCAGCATGGAAAGAAGTTTCTTCATCCACAATAAAAAACTGCTTTCGCGTTGCTGGAATTCACAAAGAACTTGTAGTGGAACTGCAAAGTACGGATGTAGAAATCAACGAAGATGACATTACCCCTGAAGAATGGAGAACTCTTGTTGAAGATGAGGATGTTTGAATTCAAGATTTCTACAATTGTGATAAATATGTTTTAACAACAGATTTCAGAAATGTAGAACAAATTTATGTAGATATTGTAAACGAAAACACAGTGTCAGACGAAGAAGGTGAAGTTGAAGACACGGAAAACGAGACACTGCCACCGTCTTACACAGATGCAATTTCTGCTCTAGATGTTCTCCGACGCTATATTACATCGAAAATGGAAGGTGACTCATTTAACATTTTAGAAAATCTGGAAAAGGGAATAACGAAAACAAGGCGAATGAAGCAATCAACATTTTTTGAATTTTTTAAAACGTAATTTATTGTATTGTTTGAACTCTTAGTTTTTCAATGTAATTTAAAATAACTTTTTATGAATAAAATAATGATGATAATAAAAATAACATTTTTAAACACATCAATATATTAAGAAATATATTGACAGTCCTAAGCCTGTAAAGTGTGAAGGGAAATGTTATTTTTTCACAAATTCTGTTTAAGGACGATCTCTACTTAAGGACGATTTTTCACGGTCCCTTGAAAGTCGTTAAACAGAGAACCAACTGTATAATTAAATATGGTTTAAATTTTCTATAATTACATATCCTTAATATTTTTGTTGAATATGTAATATTAAATAGGGTGTAAAACACTCTTACAAGGCTATACTTAATTGCTTTCATTCGCTTCAACCTATCTGTGTGACTGTGTTTTCAGAATTAGTAGCTATAAAACCGAAACAACGATTTAGACTTAAAAAGGAAGATGATATGTGAATAACATTCTCAACTGTTTCACTAAATATTGAACAAATATTACCCAAGGTCCAGGTTAACCTTTATCGTTCGGTTTTTTTTAAAATTTTATTTTATTTCAGTTTTATGAAATAAAGTTAATAAAATTTTTGATATTTTAATATGAAGATTTGAATTTTGAAATCATGCTCTTTTTTAATTTTAGTTTTCGTAATTTGTTACCTAAAAATACAAATACATATTAGTATTTAAATATGAAGCTTTAGTCACATCAGATTTGCCAAAAACAAGTGTAGAAGGCTAGAAACGCTTTTTTTAATGTTATCATGCAAAGTAAACATAGACCAAGGTGTAAAGGTCATTAATTTTTTAAAAATTGTCAAAATTTGCCGATTTCTTTTTTCTGTTTTTACATTTTCCTAATTTAAAAAAAATTGCTACTACCAAAAAATTTTCATTGGGGGTCAAGTAATTTTTAATTTAAAGAAAGTGAGTCGCGCGAGAAAAGTTTGCGCACCACTGGTCTACTCTGTAATAGAAAGACAGTAGTTTTTTGAACGCATCTAAAAATCTGTACCTTAAGTAAAAATTATCTTTTCTTCGCGTAATATGAAAAATAAAAAAAATTAAAACGAAAGTTTTTGTGATCAGAAATTTAAGTAATGAAAGCTTTTAAAGAAACTTCGAAAAACCATGTTAGTTGGCAAATTAATCATTTGGAATTTCGTATCATTTGAAAATGCGAGTACTATAAAATGAAAATTTAGAATAAGATGGAGGTTTTAGTTATGCATATCAAATATGAAAGATATCATTAGGACTTAGATCAGAGGTTTATATTTAAAAATGAATAACCGTAATATTTTAATCGTTATGAAAACAGGTACTTTAGTAAAACTAAAGTCGAAAGATTTCGAGAAATTGTGAATTTTCCGAAGACTGCTTTAAATATAATTTAAATCATTCTCTCATATTCGAATTGTACATGTTCGCGCGAATATTATATATCTCACAATGAGAGAACTAATTCAGGCATAAAATGTCCCAAATTTGAAAACTTTATTCAAGAGCATGACAAATGGTTCGGGGTAAAAATATACTAATATATAATCGTCAAAGCTTCAATAAAATCCTGAAATTTAACATCTTCAGACTAATCAATGTTTTCATATTGAAATAGAATTTAAAATGGTGAAAATGATAACATGAGTTTACAAATTATTTACGATGTATTTAGAAATATACAAATTCAATACTGAAAAGGGGGGAGGGTAATATTCGATTGGATTAACATATATTTGATCATGCTGACAGAACTTCGTCCGGCATGATTTGAACAAGAATTTATATTACATTTCATCAAGATAATAATAATAGTACCAAAATCTTTTTAGTTTTATGTTACAACTCGAACCTACATCTAATACTTTTATTGGTGGAATTTTAATATTCTACATTCTGTATGAATTAACTATTTGTTAAATACACTGCAAGCTAAGGAGATAAAATAAAAAGATGAATGCTGAAATGACGGTCAATGCGGATTTTTACCCAAGAGATTCCGTTACATTTAATTCATTTCAACAAATTGAATTATTAACAAGTCTTTAGAACTAACGCACATATCCTCGAAAATGTTAACATATTAAAAATAAAATGAACAAAGGATTTACCTTCTGCGACCGTTGCCATGTTGATTTTTCTGTAAGTATTAACACGACAAGCAACAGCAGTTTCAGTTAGTTTAATAAATGATTGCGCAACCAAAGTGAAACTACATTGCAATATTAGAAGTGAAACTCGCTAACCACCAGTAAAAGGCGTTGTGTTTCACTTCCTTGTCTCATCATTGGGAACGCCATCTATCGTCAAAAGGGTATAGTACTTAGGAATGAGTGATCGTTTCATATCGCGAAAACGATACGGCGGCGTTTGACTTTCGTACATTTTCTTATCTCTTTGCAACCAAAAGCACAACTTCCACCGGATCGGCGAATGTTCGAACTAGGCAAACAAATAAAATAAATAATAATACAAACTCCAGCGACAAAATTTTTATTTTTCTTAATAAATCGCGAGAACAAACAGTTGACAACGTATAAGAAATAATGTACTGTATTTTTTTGGACCATAAAACGCAACCTCAAATTTATGGGAGGATTTTTAGAGAAGAATATTTTGTATTTTGTTAGGTAAATAAAGATATTTTCAATTTCTACCGTGAAATCTTGAGTATAATACGCACTTTTTTTTTCACATTTTAGTCCACAAAAATTAGGGTGCGTATTATACTCGTGTACAAAAAATGTAGTTTTAAACATTGAATAAACGACAAACAATAAATGAGCTGTATTTTAGTGAAAGTGATTAAGACTGATAATAAGACAAATTTTTAATTAAAAACAAAAAAATACTAAGTTTTTTTTTTTTTTTTTTTTGCTACCGGATTTGACGTTTTCGTTTATTTTTATTACAAAATTTATTTATGTTAATAAGTATTTATGCAATTTTTAAATAAAATATTGAAAAATTATGAGAGCATATAGTTGAATTTTAATTTTTTCCGAAAATATAGAGCAAAATCAAGCATGCGTATTATACACGTGTGCGTAAGATTTTACGGTACTTAATTTTTATTTATAGTTGAAATAATTCGTACCATCAATATTCAGTTCTGTACTAATTTTATTAACATGTTGCGCCAGTAATTGAACTTCGCTAATAACTTCGATGCAGTACAAAGATTTTATTTTAATGTTACCTTCGGACCATAAGCCGCACCCCAATTTTAAGTCGATTTCTTTTTGTGAAAAGGTTCGTCTTATGGTCCTAAAAGTACGGTAAATGATATAAAAGGAATGTTTAAAAAATATAAAACGTAATCTATATACCGGGTGGCATAATTAAACTGGCAGTGCTCATAGTGTTCTGTAGCGCGATCTATTTGCGAGAATGACGCCACATTTTGTAGGAAGATTAAACAAGACGGGGGACGAAGGATTCCGCGAAAAAACAAATTAGTTCCAAAAGTCACCGTTAGGGGAATATTTGGCGCTGTGTAATAGAAAATAGAGTGTTAACAAATGCAAATCAATACGGAAATTACCTTTTATTTTGCATTCAAATGAGGTTCAATGTGGCTGCCGTTGTTGTGGACCACATATTGCATTCTGTGCACAGTATGCACAACAGCAGAAAGTAACATGTCTGCAGGAATCTCCCGTACAGCCCGTGATATGTTATCATTCAACGTAGCCAGGTCCTGGACCACTCCTTGATAGACCTTGGACTTAGGTAACCCTATAGCCAGAAGTCGAATGGGGTAAGATCAGGTGACCGAGTTGGCCATGCAGTTGGAAAGTAGCGGCTAATGACTTTCTGTTGTGAATTTCTGTCGTAGCAGCTGTTGCACCCGTACAGCAACGTGTGGAGGGGCTCCATCATGCATGAAAATGATTTCCCCCAGGCATTGTCTTTGCTGAAGTGCCGGAATGACAAAGCTGTTCAACATGTGGCGATATTTCTCTCCGGTAACAGAACAGGATTCCGGTCCTGTCGGGGTAATGTTCTCATAGAAGAATGGACCTACGATAAATTCCGCTGTGAACCCACACCAAACAGTTACCTTTGGTGAATGTAAGGGAATTTCTGTGACTGCATGTGGTGATTTGTCATCCCAAATTCGGCAGTTCTGGGTATTCACAGTTCCATGCAGGTAAAAGTGGGCCTCGTCTCCCCATAAGATTTTCCACGGCCAAGCATCATCCACCTCCATTCTGGCAAGAAAGGTGAGAGCAAAAGTCAATCGCTTATCATGGTCGGGGTACAGTAACTCCTGTACACGGCTGATCTTGTACGGATAGAAGTTGATAATCTTTCGTAAGATTTTCCATACCGTACTGTAAGGCATATCCATATTCCGAGCTAATCCACGAGCGCTAGAGGTGGCAGCAATATTGTCTGGTCCTCTGTCGACAATCGCTGTGGCAACTGCTTCGATTGTATCCTGTGGTGCAGGTTTTCGTCCTCTGCCTGACTGAACCTTCAGAGAATCTGTTTTCTCAAACGTCGCAACCATTGCTTTTAGCCCATTAACTGACACAGGACCGTTACCTTTACGCATTTTTTTGTGCGTTCTAAAAGCACGAAGAGCGGCTGACGCGTTGCACTGGTTGAGGTAAAAGAATTTGACCAGTAACGCACGCTCGACTAAAGGAGACATTGCACAGAAACTTTCAATCCGATTGATTCGAAACGTAACACATTGCCTTTTAAAACACAAGCAGCTGGCACTGTGCCAATGGATGTAACGTGAAATTTGAATAACGAACTTCTACCTCTGCTCAGCGTACGTGATATTGCAGATCACGAGACTTTATCGGTGTTTATGTAGATTTTACGCTTTTTTAAAAGTGTTGCCATATTGCACTTGAACTAAATAAGAAAATGTGCATAATAAAAGGTAATTTTATTCCGTATTAATTTGCATTTGTTAACACTCTATTTTCTATTACAAAGCGCCAAATATTCCCCTAGCGGTGACTTTTGGAACTAATTTATTTTTTCGCGGAATCCTTCTTCCCCCGTCTTGTTTAATCTTCCTACAAAATGTGGCGTCATTCTCGCAAATAGATCGCGCTACAGAACACTGTGAGCACTGTGAGTTTAATTATGGCCACCCGGTATATAAAACAGTTCCGTAACTGACTGACAGATAACGCACAGACCAAACCGCTGGACCTAAAAGGCTAACATTTAGCATGGCGATTCTTCTTATGAAACATATCTGTCACAAATTCCTGAAAAGCTCACGCCAGTTGGCCACACTATACGGTGCAATAAAAACCCACCATCAATGACAAATGTGCACTTTTCCAGAACTGTGTTTTCTATAGGTTTGGAGGCTTTGTAGAGAGATGACTTAGTTCCCTTCCTCGTGCCACTCTCATCAAACAAAGATAATGGGTAACGACTCAGCTCGTAGTCCAGGAATTCTTCCAATTTTTCTTCTGACTCTTTGGCAATGGTCATTCTTTGAAACAGAGTGGTTGGGTTGATGGGAACTGTTTGACAGTGAATATTTACTGCGCACTTCATCATCGTGAGGGGGTTCACTCGATTGCTTCGTTTGAATTTAACATATCTGTAATCATCCCCAACAATGCGGTCCATGCCCTGAGTACCCACTTCCCTGGCCAAGTGACAGTTGATCCTATCATCTCCAACAATCCCTGTACTGATGGATATGAGTTCTGGAGTTTCTGGGAAAGGCGGGTGCTGCTCAAACCAATCCAACTGTTTCTTCATATCGTGACCGTATCTTTTAATTCTTGAGTCTCGGCTATCAACATGTTGCTCTGAGGTACTGAAATTAACTCCTCAGTAGCCTTCCATTTCTTCACACACTTGTTGAAGTGAAGACATCTCCTGCGTCCATCTAGCTAAAATACTTGGAGTTACACCTCGTTGTCGAGTTAATCCACCATCACTTTTCATGTACTTCATGAGATTCTGTTCAATAGTCATGTCACTCCACAACTTATCAGTTCGGCGGACAGTTAAAGCCCCATGTGAAGTGAAAGAGTTGAATTCTTCCAGTGGCATCGTATTCTTCAATTTGTCCATGCCTTGGAGATTGAGTTCAGCACATTTCGCATATAGGAAATGGCCACTCGCGTGGCCATTTCCTATATGCGACTGGTGAGATTATTGTAAACGACGTTCCTGGGTCTCTGGAGGTTAGAATTGGAGACAGTTTCGAGCCTGAAGCGTCCCCGAGTTTTGATGTTTCGACAACAAAGTGCAGATGAAAAGCTAAGCAACATCAGTCATCTAGGAAAAATAAGAAATCACCACAATATACAAAATGTAAAACACAGGCTGATTCAACTGCAAAGGACTTGCTCAAGCAGATGGAAACTGCATTGAAAGATAAAACTCAAGCAGAGTTTTTTGAGCAGTTTTATTCCAATGAAGTTTACGATCACATAGTAAAAGAAACTGTGCGATATGCAACAGATGTAAAACACGAACACGATTTCTTGACCATAGTTAACGAAATAAGTGTTTTTCTAGGAATTTTGCTTTTAACTGGTTATCATTCAAATACATGTGAACATGACTACTGGTCAGATGCTGAAGACCTTGGCATAACCCTGGTGAAAAATGCCATGTCACGAAACCGTTTCCAAAAGTTGAAATCTTATTTACACTTTGTGGACTATGGAACAGTAAGTCAGCATACCGAGGATCGATCTTTCAAGGTAAAACCGTTGTTTGCCATGCTCAATAATAATTTTATGAAGTGCGGACACTTCTCGGCAAATCTTAAGCATTGATGAAATGATTATAATGTTCTACGGTAGGAACAATCTGTAATAGTTTATCCGAGGCAAGCCAATACGTTTTAGATATAAACTTTGGGCTCTCTGCGGAAGCGATTGATATTGTTAAAACTTTTCCCTCTACTGCGGTAAAGAATCTGATGCAAGAAAGGAGACTCCTCTTGGTACCCGTGTTGTGATGAAACTAACAGAGAACATTGTGAATCCTTAAAGCTACACTTATTTTGATAATTTTTTTAACAGCATTGATCTTTTGAAAGGTCTTGGTGAACAGGGTTATGGAGCCACATGAACAATACGAGAAAATAGGATATACCACGACTGTCCTTTAGAAGAATCTATGTGGAAGAAAGAAAGAGACATGTCTGATTTTGTATTTGACAAAAATTGAGATTTTCCTGGTGTGATGGATTGACAATAGTACTGTCCCTGTTGCTCCAAATTTTAGCATTTATCTATTTATCTGAACTTTTTGTATATGTTCATTGCTTAAAGTAATTGTATAATGTCTGTTCTATTATTGATTTTTTATATACATCTTTAGGGTTTGGTTTTACTAGAACACCATATGGTTGGCACAGCTTGTCCCTTGGTGGACCTTGCGGCAAAAAAATTAACCAACCATATTCAACTGAAAATTGACCTTTAATGTAAATAATGAAGTATTATTCGGATGACCTAAAGATAACCGTGAGTCTTACTTTGGTTATCTGAAGGTCAGAATTTGGATTAAGGGGCGATACTTTATTGAAACAACATGGGAAAATTTCGAATAGGCATCTAATTAATGAAGGTGAGTGATTTTTTTTTCATATATATACATATGACTCATTCTCCTGAAAGTGTACATTTTATGTCTTTTTTACGATACATCATTATGATTAATTTGCCTTAAATATTTTTCATTGATATTTACCATAAAAATGGGCTAATAAAAACTAACAAATTTTTGTACATTATTTTAAATAAATTTAGTGAATTTTTTCGAACATAATACATCAAACCTCACCTCCGTGACATGTCCTAACCACTATGTTGTCATACATTTCCCTCTTTTATTCATTTTATATTCAAAAATATTTCTTTTTGCTTAATAATTCTGAATTTTAGATAGTAAAAATTAGTTATTCCAAATGTTTTTTTATTAATATTTTAAAATTAACAATTATTATATTTGTAGAAAGTTTTGTCTCAAGAACTTTTTTCACCTCCGTGAGTATTTAAGAAAGCTGTTATAAACTGGCACTAAATGACAATGATGTCTTCAGCACATGGTATTCTGACAACACACAATTAGCCATTTTGTTTTGATGAACAGAGCAACTTGCAACAAGATTATTCTCATGAGTTTTATTTGATGTCCATTGTGAAATCCGTAAATGGTTACACATAAATCTAACCTCTGTGAACCTTTATTACAGGTAAGAATATGTTCAAGTAATAATTTTAATATTATCACAAGTTTAGTTATAGAGAACATTTATTAATAGCAATTGTTCAGTTTTATGATTCCACATATTTAGAATAAAATTTTGTGTTAAATATAATGTTTCTCACCTCCATGAATATCACTTCTGTGAATGATTTCTGGGATTAGTTATTATGGAAGTGAAATTAAATTACGGAGGTGATAACTAAATTCAGTTACATTATTCATCAGCATTCAGTTAAATTAATCATGATTTTATAATGGAAGAAATTTGGTTCTTTATAAAAAATTAAGTGCAGTGATCATTTATTCATGATATGTAAGCTATATATTGAATTATAAAAAATAGATTATACGATTAAAAATTTTACATTCATAGCAATTTACTGAATGATAATATAATAGTAATTTTGGCATAAACATACAAGCCAATTTACTAAATATTTAAAAATTTCAGTTTTAGTCAATAACTGAAAAATATTTTGAATGTACTAAAATGAAATTGGAATGGAATTATGAAATGAAAAATAATTATATTTGTAATAATAATGAGTTCATACAGGCAAACCTGCAATATTATAAATGTAAATAATTAAACAGTCATAAAAACAGATCAAAAGGCAGACTGTAGAAGGGAAAAAAAGGAAGACTAAAAAATCAACAACAGCTGAAGACAAAAGTAAAAAAATTGAAACAGAAGGTGAAAGAAGCCAATAAGAAAGTTAATAAATACAAAAAAAAAAGACTTCAGCGATTAAATAATAGTAAGACTGCCTGAAAAGAATGGCAGACTCTCTTGTAGCACAAGGAGAAAATTTAAAAACCTTTATCAAACTTAATATCAGCCCTTAAACCATATCAAAAACAATACAATTTTTTCAATCACATCAAAAGATATTGATGATATAGATAAATTATTGCTAGAAAAACTTGCACAATTTAAAGGGACAATGGAAATTCGACAGATAACATCGTCAAGGAAAGATCCTATGAACATTCATGCCCGAAAATTAAGTTGTTTAACTTGTAGGTCTGATTAATTTTGTGAACATTTTGAGATTGGAATTATTCAGTTACAGCCTACAAATAAATATACCACAAAGAAGCCGCATACTGGTGGCAAACAAGCGTCTCATCAAACACTGACTGATCATTAAAGACAAAGAGTGAAAATTAATGAGCATGACTATGTTGTTGTAAAGTTTCCTGATGAAAAATTTGTTAAATTTTACATAGGCACAGTTCTTTCGCAAGATGCCAGAAATGAATATACCATTAAGTTTATGAAAAAGTGTGGAGGTGGAAAATTTAAATTTGCTGATGTAGATGATACTGGGGTAATAAATGCCAAAGATATTGTTAAGGTACATTCCCAACCTGCAATCAACAAAAGGGAACAATATGTATTTAGAAGTTTAGAAGAATTCAATATTAGTTAATTTCAATTGATTATTTCAATGTCAGTTTTAAAATAAATAATTATGTCCATTATTAACTAACGCTCTATTTAAACTTTTTATTTCTAATTCAGAAATTTTAGTTGTATTATGAGTAATAAACTTAAATATCACTATATGCATACTGTTTTTTTAATTGAAGTAATATTTTTTGTGAAACTTATCACAACTCCGTGAATTCCATCTCACTTCCGTTAACCTAAAATATCAAAATTCTTAATTATAACTATATTCTAACTATTTTTAGAATAACCATAAATGATTCTAAACTACTATATGAAGTAGAATATAATCATATACATAAATTAAGAAAAAAAATTTATTTTTGTCATTTTTACAACTGGAAAATGTACAGTTGAGACAATGACCCATATATATATACACACACATATATATATATATATATATATATATATATATATATATATATATATATATATATATATATATAAAAACTCAAATTTTGTTATACAGAGGCTGTTCGCACATTTTTTAGACGATTTTGGTAAGCGGTAATAAAAAATCGTTTGCTGCAAAAGAAATAATTGCAATTGTACTGTTTTTAAAAGTCAAAATTATCGTCAACAAAGCAGTGGTTCGAAGGCTACATTTATGCTCTTTCTGAAGAGAAATATGCATACTCCGTTATCCAAAATCGATGTGAGAGTCATGGTTTTGTGATATCTAAAACGTTGATAGGTAATATCGTCAACAAGAAAGGAAAAAAATGTCTAATTGGAGCCTCAAGTGGGACAAAAATTCCAAACAAGTATCCAAGGAAAAAACGGACATCTTCGACTATTGCAAAGGTACGTTGTTTAATGTTAAAAGAAAATCCCCCTAGTCAAAGGACAGTTGCAAAATCATTAAAATGCTCAGTGTCCACTGTAAACAAAATGATAAATGTTGATTTAAATCTTAAGAAAGCAAAAAAACGCAATGTGCATCGTCTTCTTCCAAATCATATCGCTGAACGCAGGACACGCTGCAGAATTCTATATGAGAAACACTTATCCAAAGAAAAATGGAAAACAATTGTCACAATAGATGAATCATGGGTGTATTTAAATGATTGCAACAAAAAAAGAGCCATTTATTTTCATAAAAGGGGATTTATTTCAATAAAGAGAGTGGAAAAAATGTCAAGATTAACTCCAAATACTATCAGGAACATATTTTATCGCCAATTTTTCTGAATGAAATACCATCGCTTTACCCACAGTGCCATCGATCTATGAGACTCCATCAGGACAAAGCTAGCAGTCACATATCAAAATCCACTGTAAATTTCCTAAAAGAAATGGAACAAAAAACTGGTATCAAGGCCATACCCTTCATTGATATCCCTACTAAATCTCCCGATGTATCACCTATGGATTTTTGCGCTTTCGGACTTTTAAAATCTGCATTATCCAAACGTCGTCCCAAAACCCTTACAGGACTCTGGAAAGCTGTTCAGGAGGAATGGGATAGAATACCTCTTCTGACACTTCAAAAGGCATTATTATCCTGGAAATTGCGGTGTCAAAAGATAGTGCAGAATAAGGGATGTCAAATAGAACATTTAAAACACAAGAATTTTATGTAATTTAGTTTTGTGAATACAATATACATCGTCTAAAAAATGTGTGAACAGCCTCTGTATTAGTCTTTTGAGGTTTAACGTACCTCAGAAAATATGATTTTTCTCAAATTGGAACAAAATAAATAAATTGGGATAAAACAGGTTAACCGAAGGTTGTAAGGGCAGTTGTGTAACATACTGTAAAATTGTACAACCAGATTGCTTGTCGTCGCGGCAGATGCCGGCGGGAGGCGGCAGACTGCATTCTGTCTGACAGAGATGATGCAACATAACATAATACAGCTAGACTGCTCGTCCACCATGGCAGTCTGCTTTCTGTGTGGCTGAGCCTTTAATCTCTGTATATAAATTGTTACTCTTACAACTACATCATTTGTAGTAAATTAAAAATGTATTTGTATGTAATGTATAATAAAGTCGAACCCCATTATAATGAACTTCAAGGGACCAAAGGTTTTGTTCACTTTATCCGGTGGTTTGCTATATCCGAACCTTTAAGAAAAATGCTTGAGTTCACAAAATGTATAACTCAATAGTTGTAATGTGTATTCAAAAATGATGCATTAAATAAATGATAAAATCTATTAAAAAGGATCATTAATGAATTAAATAGACTAAAATTGATTATATTAAACTGACACAATAATAATTAAATTACGTGCAATAGGAAAACAGCGGGACCAAAATATTTGTTCGCTATATCTGTGAGTTCGTTATAACGGGGTTCGACTGTATCAGCATAGTGTATGTTATGAAATTTTATTGCATGCATTTGCATTTTATTAAATATAGATGTATAAATACAAATGTATCATATTTCGATCCCATTTTAAAAACAGAATGCACATTAAAGGATTTAAGAGTCCCAATTCACAGATGATAGCAACTCAAGTTATATTAATTTGCTTAACATGTTACAATTGCCTAAACATAGCATTGTTTAGACGAAAAATAATACACTGTGCTTTCATATAATAAGATTTAGACTAATCCTGAAAAGTAAAAATATTAATTTCATAAGTACATAGCAATTTTAAAAAATAAGAAAATATTTTAAAGGTTAAAATAAGGACAGTAATTTTTTCCCAACAAGCTGCAATTGTTTATTTCTAGAACTAATATAGAATTTTTTTAAAATATAATAATTACATAATTCATGACTCTAAAAATATGTATCTAAAGGACAATACAACATTGCCAACAGGTATCATAACACATTTTCCAACCATTAAATGCAAGTGTGTTTAGTCTCTTTAAATAAGCTCCCATCACATCCAATTTTATTCATAATGAACTTGAGGAATAAAACCAGGTTGAGATGCATAGTAGAATACATCAGCATACATATCTAATCTCTGAGTCATCTGAAAAGAAACATCATAGAGAAATTAAAAATCAATCACATTAAAGTACAAATAAAGATTATGGGAAAAAATTAGGTGTTGCAATGAGTTAAATGCACTTATAGACTTAAGAAATCTGAACATTTTTAAAAATCTTGTTTCACTAGTTATAACCATATATAACATACATATACAGGTGGTTATCAAAATAATGGAAACACTTAGGGGAAACATGAAATTCTTTATTAATGTGGCATAGGACCATCTACGGCATTTAATACCACCTAGATTCACAAAGTAAGTGAATTATGCAAGTCATGAATAGTGGTTAAGGGAATATTATACCATTCTTTGTGGATAAATCGTCAATGTTCCTGTAGAGATGCTATTGCTGGATGTTGATTCCCGACTCTGTTCCCTAAAACAGACCACAGCAGTTCGATGATATTGAGGTTTAGGAACTGTGTGGGCAAGATAAGGTGTTTGACTTGGTCTTTATGTTCCTCAAACCACAACCTGACACGTCTAGCTGTATGGATCGGAGCATTATCATCATGGAGAACGCCATCTCCTGCAGGAAACAATTTTTGCACCATAGGACGGATCTGGTTGGCTAAAAGTTCGAGAAAGTCCTTCCCAGTCAATCTTCCTTTCGCGGTTACAATAGATCCTTTTTGAAAACCATGAAATGGCTGCTGAAACCCCAAGAAATTTCCTCTCCATGTTTGACAGCTGGCATAAGACAAGCATGATAATATGCTTGTGTAGGTGTTCTTCAGACATACGCACATCCTGTTGCAGGGAACAAAGTGAACAATGATTTGTCTAACCAAATGTCATATTTCGACGTATCACACGACCAGGATTTGTGCCTGTAGCACCACTGTAGAGGACAGTTTGTTTTCACATCTGTTACAAGTGGCTTGGGAATTACTACTCTGCCATAAATGTTTTGTTTTTGAAGTTTTCTCTTACCTGTAATGACTGGTACTGGAGCTTGCAGATTCAGATGGAGCTCTATAGTCACTTTGGCTGCAGTTGTCTTCTTTTTTGATGTCACAGTCCGCTTCAACACCCGTCAGTCTCTTTCCCTTACGTCCACTATTCTGTTTCACAGAGGATGTCTTTCTGTGAACTCTGTATGCCATCATTACTTCCGATATCATAGCTCGGTAAACACCCAAACCCATGGGGGCTTTTGTAACAGATACTCCAATTCAACACGCTTCAACAATTTGCCCTTCTGCACAGTCTACAAAGTTTCACATCTTACGCTAACCCCCTAAGAGCCTGATGCTCATAGTTTCATTACTGCTACTTTAGAGTAGAATAATGTATATATTATATTCTATAAAAAAATGTTGGTCCCTAAACTTGTTTTTTAAGGAATACGAAGCACTTCCATAAACACCACTAATATTGATATGTTTCCATTATTTTGATAACCACCTGTATATTATACACACACACACACACTTGAGGAGGACAACTTAAAGGACATTGTGTACTTACACTTTGTACATGAGGAACCAGACAAAAATCACTTTACGATTTTGTGCAAAAATTCTTACAAATAATGGAATTTTTTCCCAACATAGGTGCCACTTTGTTCTGAAGATATATGTTTATCGAAACTATGATTTTGTTGGCTACTTTGTAACGAGAGCATCATATAGGTAAACCAATGCTACTCCTTAAAAGGGAGACAGTACACAAACATCCATGCCTTACATGGGATTCTACTCTGAGACCGCTTTGTGAAAGCTCATGAAGCTAACCACCATATGATAAGCTGACCAAAAAACAACAACAGAATTTATAACATTTTACTATGCATGGAAAAATAAATGTATAGAGAAATATGAACATACTTTGTAATTAACGTGAATCTTTAGCTGAAGATATGCAATGTTATTTATTGAATTTTGTGGTTAAAAATTTTAAGTTTTTGAGGCTCTGCACAAAATCAAATTAATTTGCACTTCATAAATTCATAACCATGTTTTCCTCTTCAAAAATTGATTTTTCAGTACAATACAAATACATTAAACTCTAATAACAAGTATTTAAATTTACATATCATTTACTGTTATATCAGTAAATGATATGAATGCTGTATGTTAGAAGTAAACCATCATAAGTGAATTTCCCCATTTTTCAGGGGAGCTTTGTGATGGTTTACCTCTCATCAGGACTGTTTTATAAATACAGGACTTACATATGCGATAGTTTATAAGTCTTAAAATAGTGCGATATAAAATATGCGATAGTTTATATTTCATCTACTATCTTGTTTTGCATATAGGACAGTTTTCCTCAAAGAAGTCCAAAAGGAGTCACTTACCATAAAAATAGTGAAAATAAAGAAAATTCACTTATGATGGTTTACCTCTGACATACAGAATTGAAAATATGATATCATATCAGTTTTCTATTCACCATGAGAAGTAAACAATTTATATGCATACAAATTATATACAAACCAACTGCAAAAAAAGGACGTCATAGTATATGAAAAGTAATACCTTGAAACCCCATTTATCTTTCATCTGTCTGCATAAATTTAAATCAACCTCAGCTACCAGTAAACCATCTTTTATGCGTGATAATCCCTACAATAATAGTAGTTAATTAGTAAAAAAAATATTAAAATGACATATGAATTAGTTCACTCATTTACATAGCTTCCAAAACTAAATTTAATGTTTTTTTTTCTTTTTCTTTTTAACTCCCTCCTAAGGCACACACATTACAGATATATCACTGAACTAATAAATTTTTGGAAGGTAAACACACTTGCCTAAAAAGGAGCTAGTGCAAATTTAAAAAAATTAAAAGCTAATAAAATAATTGCTTGTACACATTTTTATAATTTTCACTATAAAAATGTTTTTGATGAGATAAAATGCAATAAAATGGAATAAACTAGAACAAGGGAAATAATAATAAAAAAAAATAGATGTGATATTTTCACCATGTTTTGAAAGCAAAATATTAACATGATTTGCAAGTAGAAACAGGAGTCATACAAAATTAAATAATTTGCATACTCATGAATACTAGAAGTATTTATGTATACATATAGATGAATCAATAGTGGGAAGAATGAGTGATATGTTACTCAACATTACAATGTAACATACCATTATTCTTCCACCATCTCATATATTTTATAAATACAGTGTACTCCCGATAATCTGTGTACATGGAGGGGAGGAGTAGCACAAATAATTGAAAAGCATGGATAGTCCGATTTCTATTAAATTTTATTGTATTTTCAAAATATAATACTACATTTATTTTTCTATTTTATTAATTTATGTATGTAATCAGTATTTATTAAACTGAATCTTTCATATGTTTTTCGATATCAGCATGAATTTTCCTAACATGATATGATGTAATAGTATTTCCCAGGAAATACTATTTCCCATAATCCCAGGAAATTAAAGTATTGCTATTTCAGAACATTATGGCATCTTTCATCAAATAAAAATCTCAATAATAGAAAACTATTGGTTTAAAAATCTTCTTGTTTATATATGTACATCAGGAGAAATTTGCATGCAAAATAATACCTACTTAATTTATTGAAAATGTTTTCAATAAATTAAGTAGGTATTGTTTTGGATAAAGATTTCAGATTCTTTTCTGCATGGATAACTGAGAGTACACTGTGTGTATGTGTATATATATATATATATATATATATATATATAAATAATTTATTACAAACAATTTGTCAAGCTAAAAGAAAGTGATGAAAAATAAGTCTCAGATGTTTAGAGGGTTCACCTTCCTATATCTGTAAAACCTTTCAACCTTATAGTTATTTTAGAGGCACAAACTAATTATTTTTTCTTTTGTTCAATTCATTTACTATAAAAGCTCTTCAAATGTAAATTTTTGTAGCTGCCACATGCTACATTCCAACAAATTATAGGGTACAGAACTGCATGGGGAAAAGTTCATACTGTCTATCCATATAAAATGCAATAAATACATAAACTGATTTAGTACACATGAGAAATTATATTTCACAATATATGTCCAGGGCAGGACTTTGGCAAGAATTGATACTCGTTAATTACTAAAAAGTTTTTTCAAGCTTTAAAATATAAAGTTTGAAGAGAATAATAATATTATAATAAAAAATATATATTTCTTATTAATAATTAGGAAACTTTGCTTTTTAGATACAGAATTAAATAAAAAAGTCATTGAGAAATTTTTTTTTAAATCTTAAATTATTACAGCAAAATATAAGTTTGAATATATAAACTATCTGATTATGAGTATATCATACCAACAAAATATAACATTCTTCTATAAATAGAAATAAATTAGATGAATAGAAGTTAAAATTTTGGCTTACTGGAGTTCTACTGCCATCAGGAGCTGCTATGTAACTGGATCCTAGAATTTAAATAGAAATAAAACATATCACTGATGACAGAATTTTTAATAAAAAAATTTTATGATCAAGTTTTCAAAGGTACTCACCATAAAACTGACCAAAGTCTTTATGGGCTAGAATTTAAAAATATTCAAACTATATTAATCAAAAGAATTTAATTAACAGTTTGAAGAAAAATTAATGAATAATGAATTTACCTGGTTTTCCATCTCCTGAAGTAAATTCATTAGGAAAAGATTCCTTAAAATAAAAGTTTATGTATTGCAGCCATGAAAGCTAATATTTTGGTGATATGAGTAAATATTAGAGCATTAGGGATGGTAAGACTATAATTATGTAACAACGAATATTCAATGAAAACATAACAACAATGAAAATATTAATAAATGCAATAGATTCACCAGTGAAGACTTAAAATTTTTGAAATATAACAATCAAGAAAAAGAAAAGTAATATTTAGAGAAATGAGCAATTAAAATATTTTTCACCCAAAATGGTATATTTTCAATGGAAAGGAATGACAGTAAAAAAGTGTACTATAATGCAAAGCATTTAACACAAGAAGCACTATAGCAAACATTCTAGATTAAAACAAGGTTCATATAAAAGCCTGTTTATAAAGCCATAAAATAAAATAAAAGTATCTTAGTTAAATTAAAAGACACAAGGAAAAAATCTGTCAAATTTTTGCGAGTAGTGATAGTGTGAACATAAGATCATATCTCTTGCTGGCACCTAATTCTTACAATCCAAGATGGGAATATTATGGTACAAATCTGAACTATCAGCAATTATATTACTGAAATAAAAATGATGAAAGTATTTGGTTTTCACCAATATTGTAATAGTAATTTTTAATAGTAGATTTTAATAGTAATTTTTAAAATAACTTCCAGTTGAAAACACTGAAAAAATTATTAATACCAAAGAATTTATATTTATTTAAACAGATACCTACTGATACCAGCAGCCGAAAACCGAAAAACTGTTTACACTAATCATTTCAGCAGCATATATTTTATTTTCTATAAATTAACTTTAAACTTTTAATAAAAACATTATTTGTAAGCTAAACTTTACTTTAAAAAAAAAATAGAGAGCAATTTTCTTTACTAGTGTATTGAAAATTTCTGCAAAGTGCTATTACTGAAAGAAAATAACTCGCAAAGAAGATTGAAAAAAAATAGAACATTTTTTTCAAGGATCAAGGGCACTTATTTTTCTGAAATATTTCTGCAAATCTTTTTAATGGACTAATAGCAATAAAAAATTTTCAGTCATAATGTAAAAGAAAAAAAAAGTAAATGTTTGATGATATGATCCACAATGATTTCGCAAATTTTTACAAGTAAAATTATCCTGAACACCACATAGTAAATAATCCATCTGCTTTTAAAGAGATATTTAATTTTTTTTTTTTTTTTTTACACAAAATAATATAAGAATGAAATTAACAAATAGTTGAAAGGTAAGATCTTATTCAAACTGATAACTGCGAGAAACTTTTAATATTTATACTGTTATAACTAAAGTTATTATAAATAATAATTTTACAATAATTTTTGGAAAAAGTATGGCACTGAAATCATTGCATTGCTTGAAAATAAATATAGACATGTGCATATATGAAAAACTTTCAATGAAGAATTCCAGTGAGAAAACTCCAAATACAAAGTTTCATGCCTCAGTTAAAAGTTAAGGTACAAATGTGTTAGACGCACCTCCCTGCCAAGTTTGGAGATTTTGTGTTTGGCGTGGTAACCATGCGATTTTGGCGAGATTTTGTTATTTTGTGACAACCCAGTTTGAATGGCTAGTCCTCTGTGTTTGTTTACGTGATATAATATGGCGATCATGTTGTTGCGAAATATTAATGATGTATTTTAGATAGTATTGGATGTAGATTTTTGAGAGATAGGCATATTGTTGGGGTTGTTAGGGATATAAAGTGGGAGGCTAAATGAGGTTTTTTGCGGTTTATTTGAAATTAACTGTTAATTTAAACGGCAAATTTAGATGTGGTTTGATGGACTTACATGTTGGTTGTGTAATGCGTTTCTACGTTTGAGTTTTTGAAAATGTTGTTGTTGATTTAAAATGCAGCGGGGTACAGATGTAGTATAACACAACAAATGCCAAGGGGCAATTTTTTGCCAAATCTGTTGGTTGTTTGGTGGGTTTTTTTAGGGATGCCAGTTTTTACTTTGGTGTTGCCAATTTGTGTTTTTGTTGCTTTTAGAATTTTGTTGTTGCCAGATTTGGTTTTGTCTTGTGTTTTGCATCATTTATTGGTGCCGTGAATGGTTTTTTTTATGTTCTTTAGTGTAGTAATATTATGTTGTGGCAACAGTTTTTGAATTTTGCGTTCTAAGTTTGAATTTTGCCATTTAATCGTGAGCTAGCAAGCAGCATGGATACAAATTAATCTGGTTGTATATTCCAATTTATTTTTGTTCTTTTATTCATTATGCCTGCAGTATTTAGTATAATTGAGAAATATCAGGGGATCTTACTGTCTAAAATAGAGGCAATATAATGCAAATAGATCCTTTTTTTATATTCTATTGTCAACACATATTTTTTCAATTGAATTTGTGCTGTAATTTATGTTTAATGAAGAAATATATATTTAACCAAGGTGTATTTTATGTTTATTTAAATGAGTTATTATTAGTTGTATTATACTGACTTTTTTTAGCAGGGGGGAACAAATTTCTCATTATTTTTAGTATTTATGTATTTTTAAGATCCTGTGTCCACCTACGAGTTTAATAAAGCCAGCAGTAAGTTTGTTTTCCAATTTATTACGTTTACTACATCTGTTCCATATTTTGTTTACATTTCGCTCTTTAAGCCTAACATGTCTGTGGAAACCCCCTTGGCGACAAGGGAGGTACATCTGACATATCTGTTTCAATGTTAACAAAAGTTGGTTTTGGGTAAATTTGAAATTTCACATTAATTTTTCAAAACTTTCCATAAGATATTTTCAAAAACTGCAAATCTAATCTTCATTAAAAAATGTTATGTAATTTTTTAATCTCCTTCCTTTTTTAAAAAAATTAATTATAAGTATATGGGCCAGGGGGAAAAAAAGGTTCAATTTTACAACTCTATTTAAATGAAAAAAAAAAAATTTAAATCCATTTAATACACAACTAGTCATGTGCCTGTTTGGATTCTAAAAATAAGTAGGAAAAAAATAGGATGTTATTTAATTTTTTAATTTTGTACCCATGGAAATCTCTTCCAGGCGTAAATGCATTTTCAAAATGGTGATATTTAATAATGTAATATTTTGGAGACTTAAGTTGCTCTACAAGACATCACATACCTTAACATTCTAGGAGTAAAACACTACTTTGCCCCATACACCCAGATATTTGAAATGTTTACACATAAAAACTAGCAGATCAAAATTGTCATACAAAAGGATGATTAGCAGAAAAAAATAATAAATCAAAGAACTATCTATGAGAAGGTGGGATACAAACTTACAGTTCCAACTCTGTTGATTGCACAAGTAAAGTAACTATTAGCTATAGCAGCACATCTAGCTTCAATAGGCCAAAAAGGTTCACTTTAAAATGATAACCATAATTAAATTAGATATAATCTAATATATTTTAACATACAGATAATGCATAAATTTATTTCAGTATGTGAGCGTAATTATCATAAGAAAATAAATATAAATAATAAAATTTTAAAAACATGAAAGTTAAATTTTCTGAGACACTGAGATAAAAAATTGTTAGACTGTGAAACGGTCTAACAATTTTTTTCTACACAATTTTCATGCATTCAAGTAAAAGTACTAAGTAACTCAGAAATTCTGTAGCTTTCCTCTTTCTCTATTTGTTAAATTCTGTTCCCTATTAATATATGATCAAAACATCTAATGCTCTAAAAAACATTCATTAACTCCACCAACAATAAACTCCTCATATATTAAACCTTGAAAATTTAAATAGTTCATAAACAGTACACAGTTCAACCAATAACAAAGAATGAACTTTTATACAGCAGGGGAACTTAAGAAACTCAAACATATGTATAGACATGAATGTAAGTAATACCGGGTGAGTCAAAAGTTTGTAAAAACTTTGAAAATTCATAAAAAAGGAAGAAATTATGATAAAGAAGTGCAGTTTGCAAGAAAGGACTCACACGGAAGTTGGATTTTTTTTTAGCAGCAAAATAAAAATTAAAAAATGTCACTGGTAGAGTCACTGGTCCAGCTTTGCAAGCACTGCTACTCCCCGTGGACAATTCTGCCGCCATATTATTCGTAATGGTTTCCACCGCATTAATGCAGCCCTCTGCAAATGAGGGTCTTCCACTTAGTGGCCAATACTCCAAATCCTCATGTATTATGGTCTTTTATTGCAAGATTGATTTGAATAATTCTGCTGAATCTCTCACATGTCAGTGCCATCTACCGGTGACTTTTTAAACTTTTTTTGGCTGTTAAAAAAAATCCAACTTCCTGGTGAGCCCTTTCTTGCAAACAACACTTCATTATGATTTCTTCCCCTTTTTTTAAAATAAATTTTTAAAGTTTTTACGAACTTTTGGCTCGCCCTATATATAGAATAAAACACTCACTAAGACACAATAAATCCTTGATTTTCATGTCATATTAAAGCATTTACTATTGAAATAATGATCAAAGTTCAAAAACTCTATTGGTGAAGTAAGGCTGTTCCTTGTAAAAATTACATATGTTAAAAGAATTCATACAGTCCACTTTAGAATTACAGAGATACCAGAGTTACAGAAATCCAAATGAGAATAGTCAAATTTTATGTTATTTCAGCAACATTTCATCAAAACTCACAAAATTTTTTTACCTTAGATCCCCAACAGTGGCAGATGGATTAAAAACTATTTCAGCATTATTAATTCCATAAGCCATCCAGTTCTGAGGATGATGTCTTCCATAGCAAATGTTTATAGCAATCTTACCTAAAATATTGAGCCCAAAATTTCAGTTTTATTGCTTATTTGAAATCTGCACAGTTTTTCAATTACTTCTAGCATTATTAGAAGTTAGTTGAGTAGTTGAGTATAAATTCAAAAGAATTTGGTAAAATATTTGTATATACTTATATATAAATCACTCAAGGTAAACTTCCCAGAACATTTCAATAATGTGACAAAAATGATGGAACTTATACAGGAACCCAATTAATTATATTAAATTAGCCTTGAAAGTTACACCAGCAAATGTGTTTGATAAATTGTGCTATTGTCGCACATAATTAGCTTACACATACGATTGTTTTTAAATGTTTTGTAAGTAAGGAAGCAAAAATAAATTGATCATATAAGAAAAAGAGTTCAATCTGAATTACTTAGATATATAGGTTTTTTCAGTCCAATTTACAGAAAAGTATGCTTTGACCAATTTCTAACTTGTTCTGTTTTGTAATGTTAATATCTATCGTGTTTGAACAGAGATGAACATAGTCCCCTAAATTGATAGAACTTTTATATATTATAAAGCTCAAATAGTTTTAATAATTAGAGATCCAATATATATAAAGATCAAGCGTCTTTGTTTGAAATTTTTAGGATTACACAAAACACTTTTCAGAAGTTTAAATCAAGCCAGTACTATGATCATTTCAAAAAGCTTAACACTGAATTTCATTTCAATAATTAACAAAAAGAATTACAATAAGAGGAAAAATAAACTCCATTTTTGTTATACACATGAACAAAATAATAGGCACACAAATAACACATAATGAATTAAAAATGAAATATCCATTAGAAATATGTATAGATGTAGTATGGGGATAAATTTCTTAAAATATACATACCATATCGTGTTTGAAACACAGGATGCCCAAGCTTGCTTTCCATATAATAAGTGGACTGAAATAATAACAAATATAATTAATGCAAAAGTTTTTTTTACCACAAATAAGTTTTAATTTTAACATGTATAACAT
This sequence comes from Dolomedes plantarius, assembly GCA_907164885.2. Taxonomy (NCBI): domain Eukaryota; kingdom Metazoa; phylum Arthropoda; class Arachnida; order Araneae; family Dolomedidae; genus Dolomedes; species Dolomedes plantarius. The sequence continues at coordinate 158,795,351 of OU015493.1, read as the reverse complement.
ACCTCATTAAAATCTCCAACACGAGGTATATGATTTTTTCTTGTTTTCCCAAGAACACAACCACTATCAGATATTACTACAGCAGTATTCCATAATACATCTCCATATATTTCATCTCTTTCAAGAATAGGGGATATAATGACCATCTTATGCTTTGTAGCTAACTGCAAAATAATAATTCTTAATTAAGTTCTAACTGATAAGCAATCCTATATTATATTTAAAGTAAATAAACTTTAGATGAAACTTTTTTGATAAATATTAGGAAATTCAGTGCTTGGGAATGAAAGGTAATTAGCCAATAAGAAAGGGAAGACCAACAAGCCTATAAGGTAAAGAATACATTAAATACATAAAAGATTTTTAATTAAAAAATTAATTGTAAAAAAATTTGAGTTTCTACAAAAGGAATCACATAAAATTTGACTTGAATATCAGCTTTCGCCCTTTGAATTGAAGTATAAATTTTCTGAAATGCTCCAAAAATGTTTATAAAGCACAACCATATTATTTTTCTAAATAATATAAATCTGCAGTAAGCACAAATAACACTAATTATAAACCCCAATTTTATGACTTTGCATATTGAAAGAAAGTACATAATATGAACTTGCAATAGGGTAATTTATTAAGGGCATCAGTTTCATGAATTTTAATTTCCTAGCTCCCCATTGAATACACATGAGTTTTAAATATTTTTGTAAAGACTAGTTATTATATCAACTGTAGTTTCTTGATTTTCATAAAATAGTATGTAGGAATTACAAAAACCAAAAAATCACAGGAGACTACTTAATTGACAGATATACTTTGTTGTTAAATTCTTTGCATTAGAGAAGCTGACAGTTTCAACCAGGACAATTTTCAGTGAATGCATGTAAGTTCAAAAGTTTTGTTCATTGTTTTATTTCCTAATGAAAAGAATAATAAGACATGCATTCATGTCAAAAATTTCTAAATATCCATTAACTGCTAGACACTTTACATGCTTATTGATGGTTCTCATTACTTATAAACTATAATCTAGATGTAAATTTATTAACCTGGGAGCAGGCGTGCGAAAAAAACGAACGGGAGTTGGCATGCAGGGTATCTCATACCCGAACGTTTTTCTTTGCTCTGTACATCATAAATGGTGCGTAAAATTATTTTTATAACTAAATTAAAGTATAAGATACATTTAATAACATTTGTAATGTGAATAAAGGCTATTTACAATTAACTTGTGCATTTTCTACAGATAGAAGCCATATGCTCCATGCATATATTTTTTTTACATTTTTTACACGTAAATCGTGTCTTGCGGTCTTTCTTATTTGGGCATTCAGTACACCTTTTGTAAACTGTTTTTGCCTTCTTATTATGGGGTTCCATTTCTTTTTCTGAGTTCAATTTTTCTTTCATACTTTTTGGAAGTATCGCTTGGTGGCTTCTATTCTCTCTGTAATCTTCGATAAGCTGCAAACCCAAATGCTTCAGGAAAGTGCGTCTGCTTTCATATTGAGATGGTGGAGATTTTGCAGAAATTCGTACATTAGTACAAAATTTCTCTTTTTTCCATTTTTTTTTATCTCGTCCAACATAAAAATCTTTTTTATTTGACGAATCTATCTTTGATTTGACGAAATCTACTTCGATATCTGTGTCACCGTCTGTTGATGAATCATGATTGCTATTATATTCTTCATCATTATGAAATTCTTCTTCGTCATCTAATAAACTTTCTTCATCCGTCAAAACTGTATCATTAAAGTTCTCAAACGCTTCATTTCTTCGTCGTATGTGAGATTACGTGCCATATTTGTAAGGCGTCTGACTCCCGTGGCGGAAAAAATCTGAGTGGCAATGACGGGCTGGCTGGGTATAACATACCCGAAACACAAAATACCGGAATTTCTATTTTTTAGATTCGTCTGCGGACTTGGCCTGTCCAAGGTCATGACCCTACATTCAGCTATACTGAGACTCGTCCACTTTTAAACGAGGGGTCGGGAAATAGACAGAACAAAAGATGGGAGTGGGTATGTCCCTACGCGCCCATTCCCGGGTTAAGCCTTATTGTGAAAAAATAAATAAATGAATGAATTATGGTTTGAGCAGATCTTAATTGCAAACTTTCTAGAGCAGTTGTTCCCAACCTTGAGTACGCGGACAAGCAGCTACCAGTATGCGAATGATTTTACAATTTAAAACAAAAATCTTTTAAAAATCTGTATTACAAAAAAAGAAAAGAAATGACTATACTAATTAATAATCCATACGTTTTTATTGGGATTTACCTAATCTCAAATGATGCCGTCTACATCTGAATGTGTTATCTATGACCGCCGCATAAAAATTTGGCACTCACCTGCAAATTATAAATGTGTCTGAGTTCCACTAAAAATTGTGTTTTGTGTATTTAAATTAATTGCCTATTATTAATCAATAGTAATTTTATTATTAATAAATATTAAGAAGCTGTTAAGGTAAGTGTATTAAACTCGAGATTAATTTAAAATGATTTTTTATATATACAAATTTCTTTTAATAAATGCTTGGCTACATGTTTTGAATACATCTCGTATTCATTTTCAGACCATATACAAATAAACTTATTCGTTGTTAAAAACTCTAAAAAATTTACAAAGGATATGATGAGTTATGGTTATAGTTTAGTTACAAAATCTTAAAATCACTTACATGTAGATCACATTACACCCAATCATAAAAAAATATTTTTCAAAAAAGAATTATCCTATCATTACATTTTACAAAAATTATTTTAAATTACATATGTATACCGGGTGTCTTTTTAAAATTGATACATAGGGATTCCAATGTAAATTTGAAGTGATTAATATAATTTTGTTATCAAATAGAATTATTGAAAAACAAAATTAGATATGAATTCAGCATTAAAAAATGACAGTTTTCATGTTTATTTTTTCAAAATCAGTTTTAAATAAAAGAGAATAATTTTTAAAAATTACATTTTTTAACAAGAAAATTCAAACTTCGGGTCGATTTGCATAAATAAATTAGGATATATAAAAAATCATTTTTAATAAGTCTAATAAATTTATCCTAATAATGGAAAAACTATTATACTTTTACGCTTTTGTAACATTTTATTTACTTATTATTTCTACAGCACCTCGATACAATGAAGAGATATTTAGAGCAATCTGGAAGTTCTAATTTCAACCCAAAGGAAGATCAATCACAAGAATTGAGCTAGTTTGCATATAGCTAACTAGCTAAATATGATGCTCTCACCCATCAACAATGTTTCACCAATTGTGCAGGAAACCACATACAATTAGAGAAACATTGTTGATGCCTGCAACAAAGGATAATAGTTGCATCTGTCCTTGGAGAGAAAGCAGCTAAAGAAATTGACAAAGTATCATTATCTAATAATACTGTCAAGCAGCGGATAGATGAGATGGCATCACAGGTTGAAGATATTTTAATCCAAAGATTAAAAGCAAGCCAATTTTATTCCCTCCAACTGGATGAAAGTACCGATATTTCCAATTTGGTATAACTACTTGTATATATTCGGTTTGATTTCAACAATGAAATACAAGAACTATTATTTTGCAAACCATTAACTACAAGAACAACTTCGCATGAAATATTTAAAATAATTAATGATTATTTCATTAAAAATCACATAAGTTGGTTCAAATGTGTTAGAGTTTGTACCGATGGTGCTCGTTCGACGATTAGAAAATTATCAGGCGTGGTAACCAAAATTAAAGAAGTGGCACCAAAATGCAAGTCTACGCACTACATCATTCATCATGAAGCTTTGGCCACAAAAAATATGCCAGTGAATTTAAAAGAGGCTTTAGATGAGTCGATAAAGATGGTTAATTTTATCAAATCTCGAGCACTTAATTCGCGTTTATTTTTGATTTTATGGGGTGAAATGGGAAGTGCCAATGCCACACTTTTACTTCACACTGAAGTACGGTGGTTGTCATGTGGTAAAGTCCTCAGTCGATTGTTTGAGTTATGCGATGAAATTTATATGTTTTTGACCAATTCAAAATATTTGAACGTAGATAATTTGATTGATGAGCAATGGTTTTGTAGACTAGCATACCTTTCAGACTTTTTTTCAAGATTAAATGAACTAAATTTGAGTTTGCAAGGAGTTAACAATTCTGTGTTCGACTTGTATGACAAAATAAGTGAGTTCAAGAGAAAATTGCAATTCATGCAACAGCAAATTGAAAAACAAAATGTTAACATGTTTCCTTCCCTCTGTAACTTTATCGAAGAAAATAATAAGTCAATAAAAGACGATGTGATGAGCGACATTAGAAAACATTTAACATCTGTTATAGTTCGGGGCAGAAATGCCCAAAAACTTTAAATAAATATAAAGATATAAAAATAAAGTTTTAGCTTAAAGTGCAGAGTCGTTATAGATAACAGGGAAGGCGGTCTATTGCCTTAATGGATATTGACGATAGCTGGAAAAACTGAACATAAATAAGATAAACAACCCTTTTGAAAATGTGTGGTGTGTAAGCCTGAAGCGAAACATACATAGAACAAATAACTAGTTTAAAAATACAAGTTTATTTAGATATATATAGAAGTTGAATTAAAAAAAAAAAAAAAAAAAAAAAAATTCAACACATAAATACTTGTTGTAAACATACGGGATTGTAGGGAACCTTACACAGGTTCAACTGCTCGAGAATTAAAAAGAAAAGTTCGTGAAGTCTTTAAAACAGACGAACATAAAGTTTTCTTTTTCTTCTTCTAGCTCTAACAGGAGATATTGTAAAAATTAAAGCAACTCACATTTAGGAGACCCAAATCCCTTGGGTGTTTTAGCAAGAGCAATGAGCTTAAAAAAAAAAAAAAAAAAGCTGCGTAACACCTTGCACGAGCATTAGGAATTACAGCTAGAAGAGGCACTGAACTCGGGCACGTTGGTTCACCGTCGAACCCTAGTCGAAGTGTAAACATCTCAGGTAATGGCTTCTTGGAAATGGAGCGGGTTGCATGCACAGCATACTGCTAACTGTCAAACACCGGGCACCGACTGAAAGAACACACACCATCTCACTCAAGTAGCTCACTGTACGGTACTTATCTAAGGCGGATTGTGACGCACCCTGCCGGATTTCCGAAATAATGCAAATTTATTGCACTTTAGAAAAACGACGTCACACGATGATGACAAGATGACGTCACTGTGCTGTAAACTCCGTCAACTTGCTGAGATGATGCCATGGGATTAACGAAACGTTAATGCTTTAATGACGGTTCACGAAGTAAACATTTAAGGCTAGATAGGGAGGAAAAATGCATTCCTGCTATTTTTTCCTAACAACATCAACTTTTGAATGTTTCCAAAATTATTTTCGTGAAGATTTCACAGTTCAAAATTGGATTTGAATTCCTTTCGCATTCACAACGGGGCTGCCAGACGATGTGATTGCAAAAGTCTTTTATAGACCTTAGCAGTGACAGTGGATTGAAATTAAGCTTTCAGAGCTCCAACCTATTCACTTTTTGGCTATCTATTCGTAAAGAATACCCAGAAGTTTCTTGCCAAGCAGTAAAATTTTTAATGCCATTTGCGACCACATATTTATGTGAAAAGGATTTTTTGCAATGACTGTGATGAAAAACAAATATAGAGTTTTGCTGGACATTGAATCGGATCTTCGCCTTAAACTGACAAACATTGAGCCCGATATTACTTCTTTAGTTAATAATAAACAGGCCCAACCTTCTCACTAATTATTATATTTTTTAAAGTGATTATTATATTTTATGTATATGTTTAGCAATAAAAATATATTCCAAGTTATCTGTCTTTAATACAAATGACTCCATTGCATTTTATTCCCTTTTTCAAAATTTTTGGTTTAATGGTACGTCATCAAATTGATTACAACGTACAGGTACGGTACTATAAAAAGGCTGGGAATCCCTGTTCTAGAGCATTAATAAAATTTTTCCTAACCCTAACAAGAAGTTTTGATAATCTGAATGTTAGATTTGGTTGTAATTTCACTCAATTAAAAGAAAAAGTTAAATTTTATTAATAAGCTTTAATGAATCTTCTTTTAAACAATTAAATAGAATTAATTACCTTTGAAGACCTAAAAAATGGTGATATGTTTATATATATGTTAAGATTATTACTTAATGCTAGATTTTACAGTGAATAGCACAAGAAATAATTTGAGAACAATTTTTAGTTTTTTCTGAAAGTTGGTGCAGATAATATATGAAAGCAATAAAATTGCAAATCATTGAAAATATAATCAGATGCTAAACATCAAGAACTAGAGATGTCATAGTACAGATTTAAAAAAAATATTAATTTTTTATAAATTTTTTGATAGTTTTTATGAATAAACTTACTGAACAAAAAATGGGTAGACAGTGGAAGTATGAGCAAAAATAGATGCTATCGTTTAATTAGAAAAAAAGAAAACAGAAAAAGTAAAGAATTTAAATTCATACCTCAGAACAAAATACTGTAGTTGGACCAGTTTCTGCATTTTCAGCAAATTCACACCATGGATACTTTTCTCTTGTACAAAACGCAAAAGGCATTGCTAAAAAGAAGACATTGGCCTAAAGCAATTAATAAAAATTAAAAAAATAAATAGTACACATAAAAACCTAAAATTCATAAAGTTTTAAAATAATAAATTCATATGAAAAATAATGAAAAAATTATGTTTTACACATAGTTGGATTTTTAGAGAGGACTGAGAATTCATTCAACATGATTGATAGAACATTTAAATTATACAACTTATTACTCTTTTTTTCATTTAATATATTTTAATTCTTAATTTAATATATTTTAATTAAGCTTCATTTAATATATTTAATATACTTTTATAAAAGCTAAAAATAAAAATCCAAATAATTTCTTTCTAAACCAATTTTGTAAAGAAAACTGACAGAATTTTCACTAAAAGAAAAACTTCTTTATATGCTAAATAACATTCTACACAGTGTTAACAGAACACATTTCACCAAAATTACAATAATAAAATAATTTAAATTTCATAGTATACTCCCTCTTTCAGAGAGAGCTCCAAAGTTTTCTTTACAAAATCACTAGAGAAAGATAATCGTTAAAATTTTCTATGGTATGGTAGTTTGAAAAATTAATTTTACTCACCCTGAAACACTACTATATAAGACTTGCTTATTTTCAGACAATTAATTTATCTATTTCATAAACACAGTAATTGGGACCTAGGATTCACCCTTGTCATTGGTTTCTCAGAAAGACATAACTGATAAGTACGCTGGAGGGAAAAGAATTCCAAACACCCGAAGCATACTTATTGGCTATGCCTGTACAATAGCTCTCTAGGTCCTGATACTACTGGGTATGCTGGAGGTTAATGTTTGCAAACGTGACTTCATTGTGAGGGCATTTACTATGTACATTGTCAACTTCAGGCACTCTACCACAATTTGTAAGGCATGATGTTTTTTCCCCATCATAGACTAGAAGACTTTTCAGTCACCAGTAAAAAGTTAAGGAGTAACACATTTGGAATTCCTTTCCCTCCAGCATACTTATTGGGCAAACCTTGTTTAGGAGCTCATAACAAGGATGAAACCTAGGTCCAAGGCTGCTGGGTATGCTGAAGGTCTAAATATTTACTATTGTGGCTCCTTCTACAAGGGTATTTACCATGTATTTTGTTCTAGTAATTAACAAGGGTTAAAAAACGGGATTTATGTTCCCAACATAAATCCCACAATGGATGGGATCATGAATGTTTTCCTATGTCAAAGCATGAAGTCGATATTAAGGGATATAAAAATCCTATTTCTGGGTATAATAACATGACAACAACAACAAAAAAACTAAATAAGAGCAGTTTTTTTTTAAAGTTCAGTTAAAAGGAATTTCAATAAATTAGATGCAAAATATGATTATTTTTTACTAACACATTAGCAGAAATTAGGTTTACTATAAAGCACCAGAAAAACAGCGCAGGCTAAGAGAAATAAAAAATTCAATTCCTTAGACTTTTATGCACTCTAAGGTACATAAACCAATAACCACAAAGTTCCTTTCAATATATCTTAATTTATGTATTCCTTTGAAAAAAAGAATAAAAGTTATAAAGTGATAAGTGACAGTTACATTATGAAAATATTCAATACCATTTTTTCTTGATAATTAGAGCCATGGCATAAATTATAACAATTAATATTATTTTAAAAATGAACTTAAATTAACATTAAAATATTGAAACAAAATAATGAAATTAGTACAATTAATTTATATATTAATTTTAAAATACATATGATTATAAAAAATTATATACTAATAAAATAAATTTCTTTAGCTAATGGTAGAACACATCAGTTTACTCTATGGTTTATTCAGTGTGGATGAGTGTGTGTATATATATATATATATATATATATATATATATATATATATATATATATATATATATATATATATATATATATATACTTAAAACTTTTATAATAGGTACTATTTTTATAATGCTTTTGAATGCAGAAAGATATTTATTAATTCCAATAAAATTATATTTAAATAATTCTTCATTAAATATATTTTAATGGCTTTTGTATGCGTCTAAAAATGAAAAAATTACATAAAGTGAGAAACTTACAGAGTATATCTGTTATATTTTGCAACATACTGAATACTAATTCATTTATTACAAGTCACTCTCTTACAATCTAGAAAATAAAACATATTTGCCTAAGGGAAAAAAGTAATAATTTACTGTCCAATAAAAGTATTCTATACAGAGAATATATTAAAAATATACAATTAATGAATAGTATTAAACAGAGATATCCAACATAATAATAAATATATATTTTATACAAGTGAGTATACAAGTGTGTGTATGTCTTTGTTTTGTGAACATAAATTTTGAATAGGAGCATAATTTCTAAGTTTATGCTCAAAAAGTTTTATAAAGAAATTATAAGACTTTGAAAACTTACTCCATGCTTCTTGAAAGCAAATAACATTTACTTTGCATTGAGCTGCAATTTCAAGAATTTCCCTCATCCGATTATGAATAGCCTCTCTCTGTTGAGAAACTGGAGCTGTAGTTGGTTCAACAATTGCATTTTGAACAATACCAATTCTTACAATTTGGGGTGGACGGAGATCTTCGTGTTCAGCATCAAAAATAAAACCTTTCACCTCAAGATTCTTATCAGTAGCTGCTTGCTGGGTCTCTTCAGATAGATCTAAGTTCCTAAAAGAAAATAAAAGGTCCATTAAAGAATGACTAATATTTAAAACTTACAAAGTCAAATTTACTAAAACTAAACATTAGGTTTTTATAAGATTTTCATGTCTTCTTAAATGATTTATTTCACTTTTTAGAACTCTATTCCAAATATACCCGTCAATCACTGGTTTATAAATTTATAGGTATATTTCTAATGATTAACTATACTGAAATAAATTCATTGGTTTTCTCCCGGTACAGTAGTTTCTGTACCTGAACATGGTAAGGACATACTTCCTTGAAGAAATGAAACTTGACTGATCCAACAGTTACACCTCAAGAGGGGTCAGATATAGTAGAATCTCTCCCTGAAGTGATGATTTAAAGTTACTTAACTGAGGAGTCTGAGGTAAAATATAAACTGTTTGGTAGGTCCAACTTATCATTGTAAATTAATAGTATATAAAAATACCACGATTTAATAATTTGATGGTGTTGCTGATTGCATGACCAAGTATTTTTCTATAATTCCATAAATTGAAAAATGTACTAATATACTGATCTTATAAAATTTCTAATTCTGATTTGCACTTTCCTCTGTACCAGTGATATACAAACTTTTTTTGAACAAGACCCATTTTCTATAAATAAAAATCACACAACCCCAATGAAAATTTATTGGTAATAGCAATTTTTTTCAGATAAGGAAAATATTAACAAAAGAATAGACAAACAAAATAAGCAAATTTTGAGAATCCATTTCAAAAATCAATTAATGTAGATTTTGGGTATATATTTGCTTTGCATAATAATGATAAAAAAATATGTCTTCCTTACTTTCTACACTTGTTTTTTTGCCAAAACTTATGTGACTAAAACTTCCTATTTAAATATTATGTATTTGTATTTCATTTAGGTAAAAATGAATAAAAATTAAAATTAAAAAAGAGCATGATTTTAAAACTATAATCTTTATATTCAAACATTGAAAATTATAAACTTCATTTATCTATAAAAAACTAAACTAGGAAAAAAATGAATGAGAAGGTCAAACCTGGACCTCAAATAGTTTTTGTTCAATATTAGGGAAACATTTGAAAATGAAATTTTCAAATACTTGAATAATTAGGGAAATTTTGAAATCTCTCTCATAACATTGTTTTAAGGCTTTTATAGTGATTCATTTTGAAAACCTAGTTTTGCACAAACAGATAAAAGCAGATGGAAGTATTGTAGCCTTGTAAGACTGTTTGATACCTTATTTAACTATATGATATATTTCTTAACATATAAAAATATTAATCAAAAATATTAAAATTATGTAATTATAGAAAGTTTAAAGCATATTTATTAATCAAATAATTCAATAAGATATAAATTTACTTCAGACTATCCACAACCCCTCTGAGGGTCGCTACCCACAGTTTGCACACCATTGCCTTAGATAACTGATATGATATGTCATACTGCGTACACAATGCTAATCCTATCATTTGAAAGCATATGTAATATTTTAACGACAGAAAGAGCCAGTATATATATATAAAACAGTTTCGTAACTGACTCACTGACATACAATGCACAGACCAAACTGCTGGACCTAAAGGGCTGAAATTTTGCATGGCAGTTCTTCTTATGGTGTAGGGGTGCACTAAGAAAGATTTTTGAAAAATTCCTCTTAGATTTTTTTAAATTAAATTTTTAAGCTGTTTTTGTAACTTTTTTAAAGTTTGCATTTAAAATAATAATTTGAGGATTGTAAAATTTATATCACGAGAAAGATCATAAAAATTCCTTTAAAATGAAATATTTTTCGAACCTTTACCTCAATTTTCTGATTTTTGGTGAATTTTTAAAGATAAATTTTTAGAATTAAATTTATTAAATGCTGATCACGTGATTTCCTTTTCTGGTACTTTAAATAAATGTATTGTCAAGTGCATAACAACTAAATAGAAAAAAATATTTTTTTCTTTCTAATGCAGCAGACGATTGGATATTATATAAAAAAAAATAAATATCCCTTACGATTTTTTTATAAATATATATATACATTTTTTACATCAATTGTATATGTTGATTGTCGCATTTATTATAAATATATATATTTATTTTTTTTGGCATTAATTGCATACATTGACCGTTGTATTTAATTTGAATGTACTCTGTAACGAAGTGCGGGTTTTCAGCTAGTTTTGTATAAACTAATTATGCATATCAACAGTATCTTTAGTGTCAGTCTTGGGCTAGGTTATACCTCAATCAAAGAGATTAGCCACAATAACAGTATAAAATAAAAGGCTTCGTGCAAAAATAATTTATTTAGGTATAAATATTTTTCAGTTATGCATTGCAAGAGAGATTAAATAGAAGAAATGCCATTTTTCAAATAATTCAATACATCCTGGGAAGAGGGATGGGTATATACTCCAAAGCTTACAGTCCATACAAGAATTTTATCCTTCTTACTAGACCAGTGGTTATCAACCTATTTTGCTCCATTGGCCCCTTTCACAATAGTTCAGAATATCACCCCCCCCCCCTTCTTCCTTCTAAATATTTTTTAATTGAAAAGATGCATTCTAAATAATATGCATACAATATCGAAAATCTTTTATTTTTTCTATATTAAAACATATATATTTATTTGGATTATTTTTATAGTACAGTCTTACAGCAGAATTTAATAGCAATAGAAAATGTTGATAATTTTGTAACTTTGAATAAAATTAGTTTTTTTTAAAATTATATTCAAAACTAATTACTTAACAAGAAGACTAAAGTTACTAAAGCATATTTCAATTAACAAAAAGTGAAACAGAATGTCAGGGTAATATAATTTATTTTATTCGATGACGATGGTCAATGAGAAACCTGTGACTGCTTTCTTTGCCACTTTATGGATACACAGCGGAGTTATAACAGAATTTGCTAAAGCCCTTTCTGGTCTTTAATTTATAATTTAATTTTGCAAATGAAATGAATGGTGCATGCTCAAGAACTGATTTTAATCTCTAGACATTCAATTAACTTTATTCAATATCACAGATTATATTAAAAACAAACTACAATTTTATATAATCTACAGGACATTATACTTTTCTGAATGAAACTCCCAATTCCTTCCCTGAAATGCTAAAATTCTCCCCACAGGAGAGGGGGGGGGGATTTCTCCCTTGTTGAAAATCCCTGAATTAGAAGGATGATATACTACAAACATGAATCTATAAATATGGTTTATGACTTTAACTACTGATATACATTGAAAACCCCACAATGATTACTAGCACACATATCATGGGAAGGGCAAGGAGAGGAAACTGAAAAGTCAGAATAAGAAATTTATTAACTAGGATGAGGTTGATAGAAAGTGAAGATGGATGTCTCTTTAAAACATATTAGATTGTAAAGGAACACATAACTTCTTAATATCCACAATACAAAATAAGAATTTCAACTAGTTTTGAATTAAGTAATATAGTTCCACATTAGGCTGAGAAGCATTAGGTGTGATTGTCTTTTGGGGCAATTCATGCTCTTATTTTTCTATTGTGGTTATTAAGAAGCTGTAAGTTCATATTATGCATTTTCTATAAGTTTCATGTAAATAATCAGATTGTATGATATATCTTTTGTTGGTGTAAATTAAGTAAAATAAAGTTAAAGCATACTGATAGAATATTATTTATGCTTAAAATGGCATTTAATTAAATTATAAATATACACCCTTCATAAAGCTACAGAGCAAAAGCTGTTTCAGTTATTTCTAATATCTAGCAAACGTCAGGGTGACAGCATTTGATAATCCCTTCTTTTAGTGCTAACAGAGATTTATAAATTAGAGATTAAAGGCAAAATTACATCATTATCCTACAATTTCATATACACTGTTTAGGCTATTATCAACTAGAAATAAAAGAAACTTATGATTTAATTTGTTGACTCCTAAGACCATTACTGGCATTTTAACTTAAATCTCAGGTGTTATCATTAATCTAAAAAAAAAAGCATATTAAAATCTTAAAGTCTGATAAATTCAAATACATTAAACTTTAAGAGGCCGTGTACGTTAAATACGTTGATGTATTTAAACATTTTGATGCATTTATACATCAAATAAAACGCAAAAGTAACTGAATCAACGTCTAAACGTTGGAAAAGTGAGTCAAATAAAAATGGCCCGGGAGAGAACACCTGTAAAAAAGTAAACCACCGCATTACCTCAAGGTTTTTCCATACAAAATTCTTTTGACGTATGATAGCTTGTCTTCTGGTATATGATCCTCAATGATCGATTCAAGACTCTCAATGTTAACAGAACATGAAGCCATATTTTAAACAAAAATTACGGAATTATTGTACCCTACTCAAGTAATTTTTGGGCGAAAAAGCAAAATTAGAGAGCACTAGCTGGAACCAGTTTCTTCGGAACGAGTTCGGTGGTGAACTTTGACATGAGTGATAAAACGAGTTCAAAGGGCTACTACCAAATTACCATTCGAAATAATTTAATTTAGGGAAAAAATAAGGTCCTAGGAATGAATCAAAAGGAAATTTCTGGCACTTATTATTTCGAAACGAAGCTGAATTCCATGTTCCCGGTAATTGCCAATACTGTACAACAGAAAAACAACTTTCGGTTTCTAGTGAAAATGTCAAATCAGTTGTATAGATCGAAACCAGAAAAAATCGATATAATAGAATGAAATAGTAGAATTCGAAGAGGGCAATTGAATCCACCGGTAAACCGAAGCGCTAAAAGCGATAACACCTTCGTTGCCATGTGACACAGGTGATGCAAATTGTATTTTTAATTGTGTGCTGAGTGTGTCATGTGGCAACAAAGGTGTTAGATACAATCTGGCTATATGCTCAGATCTAAAACACTTTAGACATGCTTACCCATTAAAAAGAAAATGAAGTGGTCAAAGAAAAGCATGCACTAATAGAAATCCAAGAGTGAACGTCTCAAAATCAAAAGAAAAGAAACAGATGTGCAGGGTGTTATAAAAATATAAATAAGGAAAATGCAAAAGAAAAGGCCATAAAAACAGCAAAGAGGGTGCTAACAAGAGTACAACTTATGTAAAGTGTTTTTATGCGTGACTTGTTTCACGAAGGTCAAGGTCAAGGTAGTAGGGTTTACGGAGTTCCTAGCAATGCAAAGCATTGCACTGCTTTCACCTCCGAACGGATAACGAATTAATAAACTTATAGTAATTTTCTGAGTTAAACGAGTTACCAAACAGGAATTTAGAAAAATCGCACTGCTGCCGCCTGTATCCGTGATCGGTCCGAGCTTTGACCTGCGAAGAAAATTCCGTTTCCCCACAGAGCAGGGTAAATCGATAACTGTATGCTAAAGAGCAGATACCTTGACGATGACCTTCGCTAAAATGAAATGGAATGACCGCTTCCAATCATGAGACTGAGTATTAGACCACTCCTTTTATAGGCAGGGCAGGGAACCAAAATCGGTTTCCCCAAAAAGAGGTTTTTGCAGTATTAAGGGAACAAGGGATCTTCAATATCGTTCTTCTTTAATTTTCAATATTTTACTCTATATACCACATGAGTATAATTAATATTCTTTTCTACTACATTGAAGGTACTTAGAATTGACAAATAAGTATTTTGTGGAGGAATTAGATCTGTTTATCAAAAAATTCTTCAAAAATGCTAGAATGTTTCAAAATGCTCCATGCATATTCATTTTCTTCTGATATCTTCCAAATTTCTCAGAATTGTTTATTGAAGTGTTTGTCACAAAACTGTGCATAATTCTTTGAAATCACAAATATTTTTCAAATTTCTAGACCATAAAATGAGGTAAAAATATTTTTAAAAAAACAAAAAGATTACGGGCAGAATAGAAAAAAAAATATTTAAGACTTTAGATACCTACAAAAGAAAAATTAAATGCACATTTCTATTTATATACATATTGTAAACTTATAATAAAAAATTTAAAGACTTTAATTAATATAGAATGCGCACAGAGCATTTTGAATAAGCTTAGCATTTTTGAAAAATTTTGAAAAACAGTCATTATTTTGCAAAAAATTCCTAATTTTGAATTCTAAGGGTTTTCGATGCAGTAAATAAGAAAATTAATTATTCTTATTTTGTGTGTAGAGTTAAAAATTGAAAATTAAAAAAATTCTAGTTTCAAAGTCCCCTGTCCCCTTAAAGTAATTATTCTAAGATATAAAGGAATAATTATTATGAAAGAATTAAAGGATTTTATTGAGAATCGAGCCTTCAATTAATATTACGTGCTATTGAGTGGCATCTCTTATTTTGTGTTATTATGTTTTATGCATCTGGCATCACCTTTTTTTCGTATTCTATTTGTATTTTATGTAAGCAATAATGCGTACTGTGTTTCTCTTCCTACTTTCTAATCATTAAAGTCCGAAATTCAACTAGCCATCACTTTATTTCGTTAATATTGCAACAGATTTAGGGCCTGTTCACATAGGAGTCCGCTGCGAAGCGTTAAGGAAAAGATGACGTTGAGACGAAATAAACCAATCATAGGCGTTAAAAATTTCATTGCTAATCGTTTGGAGGTTTGTCATTGGTTAAACATATTTCAATACTTTAACGCTCCGCAACGGACTCCTATGTGAACAGGCCCTTAAACTTGATAGATGGGGAGTCTAGCTTCGTAAGGAGAAGGGTCGACCAACGCATGCCCAATTTCACGGGTCTTTGAGTATGACGTGAAAAAGAAATTAAAATTTCGATTAAGAAGCTGAAGAAACAAAAAGTAGGCTTGGCCAGCTAATCATATGCATTTACAGTCTCCTACCCTTCTTAGTACAAAACAGGCGGGTTGAGTGTGAGTGTCGAGCAATGATGGCCTTGTCATCAGCATATAGAGCTAACTCAATGTTGGTAGTGGGTAGAATGTCATTTACATATATATTAAACAACTTAGGCCAAGCAAACTGCCTTGGGGCCTGTTCACATAGGAGTCCGTTGCGTTGCGTTAAGGAAAAGATGACGTTAAGACGAAAATAAACCAATCATAGACGTTAAAAATTTCATTGCTAATCGTTTGGAGGCATATGATTGGTTTATTTTCGTCTCAACGTCATCTTTTCCTTAACGTAACGCAACGGACTCCTATGTGAACAGGCCCTTGGGGTACACCAGAAAGCATTCGCCGTAGAAGGGAAGACATATTAGTATTGACTCGGGACGTGAAAGTACGATCCGAGAGATAGCTATGGAAGATTTTAATCAGTTGGAAAGGAAGATTAAGGTAAATAAGTTTATAGAAGAATCCGTCATACCAGATTTTGTCAAACGCCTTGCAAATGTCCACTTGTTTCACGAAAATACATTAATTTTCTTTTATTTGTATCTCAGACAACTGATGATACACGTGGCTCATGACAAATACGAGCTCGAAGTTATGACGTCACGATCGCCATGTTGGGCACCTTTGGGAACATAACTTAGATGCCATGTACACCACCGATAGGTCGGGTTTTGTTTTTAATTTTGTTTTTCAAAATACGTTTATTTCTGAATTTTCTATATGCAATAAAACTTTTACAATATTCAATACCTATTAATTCTGCATGGCTTCTGGGAAAACATTAAATGGCAGCAGATGTGTTAAAAAGCTAACGACCTCCAGGGAGAACGGTGTTATAGGGACATGACAGTAGTGTCACGGCCAGGGGCAGGAGCATTGAAAAGTACAGGACAAAGTAAAATAATTCTTAAATGCAAGAAAGAAATATGGCAAATGACGGGCAATAAAAGAGAAGGGAAGAAAGCCAGCAATATACCGAAACGAAATTTAGAGATTGTGTCTGTAGCAAGAAATAGAAGATAAAAGTTGAAGAGAGTGAGTTGCACGAAGAGAAGAAAAGAAAATTTATGATGGCTATAAAACAGCCCACCCTGCTTGAAGCCGAAGCATGGGAAAGTTAAATTTGAGGGAGAATTTTATAAATCCCGCCCTCGATGCGCATTGGTAAAGAGGGGATTGAGAAGAGGCAGCCACGGACGAATGGCGATGGCATGGTAATAATATGACCAATGGAAATTATAAGAGGCGGAGTCAACATTAATAAGAAAATAATATGAAATGAGAAATAGTGAAGGCAGAGATAACCGAAGAAGTCAGAGTTAGTCAGAAGTTTCTTTAGATATAGAAGTGGTGTCAAGGCACATATACCTATGAGGAGAGTGAATTAGAAGTTTGGAGATAGAAGTTGTCGACCGCCCAGTGTCCTGTGCCGAGGGTCTGCAAGGAGAGACGGAGTTAGAGAACCGATGATGACAGTACCCAAGTGTCTCGTGTAGAGTGCCTGCCACGAATGACGGAGCCGTATACCAGACAAGAAAGTGCCCTAGTTCCGTGCGATGATAAGACAACGAAGTTTGTCATTACGAGTGCCAGCTGCCCATAGTGATTCAACATCTTCCGAGGTACCGACTTTTCGTTTCCTTTTTATATTGCTATCATTGCTTCTCAGTGTGTAGCCATAATAATTAATATAGAGCGCGATGAGTATAGTGTTTGAATATAAGATGTTAATGAATTGACCGATAATTCGTACAAACAATTTAATATGATGTTATGCTTATATATATGAATTAATTTAGTAGTAATGAAGTTAAGAGTAATATGTGTAGATGCAGTACGAAAGATTGTCATAATAATTGAATGAAGTAAATATATGTGTCGTAGTAATGAAGTTGAGAGTTGTAGATGAAGTACGAACGATTGTTATAATAATTGAATGAGTTAAATATATGTGTCGTAGTAATGAAATTGAGGGTAATATGTGTAGATGAAGTACGAAGGATTGTAATGATAATTGAATGAATTAAATATAGGTGTTGTGGTGAATTAATTTAGTAGGAATGAAGTTGAGAGTAATATGTGTAGATGAAGTACGAAATATTGTCATAATAATTGAATGAGTTAAATATATGTGTCGTAAAGAATTAAGTTAGTAGTAAAGAAGTTGTGAATAATATGTAAATGCCAGAGGAAATATTTAGTAATTTGTAGCGTATTATTTATGTGTTAATAATCAATAAATTAATTTGTCAATATAAACCAGAGTTGTTTCCATTATTTGGGAATCACAATCAATCAATGTACTAACCACAATCATTAAGCAATGATTTTAAAATCATAATCATCATTAATAATAAGTATTAATATATCTAATAAACTCCCAATCTTTAATCAATTTTATAACTTTCACTGCTACAAACGGGTCAGGGAGTACACAGTACTTAGCAAAACAGTGGCCTCATCCAGCTGCTGCAGTTGCAACGATTGGACACTGCAACCTTAAACTTACTGTAACTCACTCTCGAAGTCATTACGCATCTCGTGAGAGATCAATTCTGTATTATTTAAGATACTTTTCATACAGGTTAACACACGATGAGAATCTTAAATTAAAAAATATATAAAAAATAAATAATTAATTGGCGGAAGCCTGCGGTGCGGAGGCAGTCGTATGTATGACCGTAGATCACGTCTCGCAGTTTGGAGATTAAGAAATGAAAGGACGGTTAACCCATATTTGACCATCGTCCTATATATAGGACAGCATACATTTCTAGCTCATAGTCATAAAATATTTTTTCTCTTGCGTTTGTTTTAGTATTAAATTACTGTGAAAGGATCCGTCATTACACTGGCTAAATTTTAACTTTTAATTTTTAAATACTTATTTATTATGAATTTTTAAAATATGCCAATTTTGAGAGTTTTTGTAGGAAAATGTATAAAATTAAGTTTAAAAAAAATTGGGTGAAAAAATATTAAAATTCTGGCTTATTTTCAATTCTGTAGATCTTTAACATTATGTAAGGTAAAAATCAAGAAGAAAAATCAATAAAAACACCTTTTTTTTACTTCGTTTTTACAAGCGTCCTATAAATAGGACAATGGTCAAATCCATTACTACACTCTTCTGCCATTCAGGCATACCTATTACAGTGGATGTTACATTTTGCCTCATGAAATGATGTAAAGAAAATGCTCCGGATACTGGAACAGCACAAGTTAGTCGAGTAATGCCACGAAACAGATACTTTGAGATGAAAAAAAATATTTGTATTGAAAAGACAATAGCTGTATTGATTCGGATCATTATTACAAAGTACGTCAAATATATGACTTACTGAATGAAGCTCTACAGCAGTTTGGCGTATTTTCTGAACATCGAAGTATTGATGAAAGAATGGTGCGCTATTACGGAAGACATGGCTGCAAGATGTTTATGAAAGAATGAAAGGATATCCAGTCCAATCTGTCTTCTTATGATGGATATTCATTTCATATCATTCCATCAAGGAGCGCAAAAAGACCCAATCATATCTAGGTCAGAAAATTTAGGATTGGAAAGCAACAAATATGATCCTCAAATTTTTGAAAATAAAACTAAATAAAAGGTGCAAAAAAAAAAAACAAAGTACCATTATCTCAAGAAATTCTGGGAAGTTTTCTGTCAATTGTAAAAGATCCAGCACAGCACAAAATTTATACTGATAACTTTTTTACCTCCTATGGCCTTTTCGTTAGACTGAGAGAAAGCAATAACTTTTCTACGGGAACTGTAAGAGAAAATAGAATGGCCAAATGCCCACTAAAGTCAACTAAAATAATAGCTAAAATGGATCGAGGTGTGGAAGATTGGGAATTTGATGAGAGAAATGAAACTGCAGCAGTTCTCTGGAAAGATAATAAAGTTGTATCATTGCTCACGAATTTTGAAGATACAAGATGCTATTCGAAGGTAGAAAGAAGAGTAAAAGGAAGCCGACAAAAAGTTGACATACAAGCCTGCATAATTTCTTACAATAAGTATCAAAATGGTGTAGACTTATTTGACAATCACATGGAAACCTATTTTTCCTCTATACAAGGAAAAGAGTGGTATTGGACATTATTATTCAATGCTTATGAAACTGCACTAATTGCAGCCTGGAAGATAACGAAACTGTTCAATCCAACAGAAGCTTTTGAACTTCTGGAATATCGAAGAGCTATTACAATAAATTATTTAGGACTCTCTATACCAAGGAATTAGGTGGTTAGGTGATTAGGCACTCAACAAAGAAATCCAGAATTTTTGAGGCTGCAGAGTGAACACAATATTGTGAAAAAACCCTAATGGAAGACAATGTCGTTGTCAACTAGAGAACTGTACAAAAATCCCAACAACTATCTGCAAAAAATGTGATGTTCGAGTCTATTTAAACTGTTTCTTACCATTTCATTTGAAAGAAGAAGTTTGAGTACAAAAAACAAAAAAAAAAAGTGTCACAGCAGTGGATTTGACCGTCGTCCAATATATAGGACAGCATGTAAATCTGAAGATAATAAAAATTTGTTAAGTTTTATAATTTTATATCTTTTCTCGTGTCTTTAGGAAGCTAAACCACAATTTTTGAACAAAAGAATAATTTTTTTTCAATATTTGGTCAAATATGGGTTAAGGCCTGTTCACATTGCAGTCCGTTAGCGTAAGCGTAAAATTAAAAATGGTGCTGAGACGGAAATATACCAATCATAGGCGTCAAAAATTTCGTTGCTTATCGTTTGGAGGGTTGTCAATGGTTAAATATATTTCAATATTTTTACGCTTACGCTAACGGACTGCAATGTGAACAGAGCCTAACATTCAGTAACATTTATTTATATCCAAAATTACAAAGTCAACATGATTTTGTTGAGTACAGGCCTGTGGTGTGAAAAGTATGTAATGTATACAAGCTACGTTGAATAAAATAAAGAAGGTTAGATTCATATGTGTTACCTAGAGTAGACGGTTGCAGCTGAACGCAGCAAAGTTGGAAAATGTAGCCTGCTTTACCAGTGAAAGAGCAAGCAATTTAGGCATTCCTAATGAAGTTGTGTTCTTGAGTATAGCGGTTATACGTTTTAATCAATACCTTGAGGACAAAGATCTTGCCACAACCAGCAGGTCCAGTGAAAAAAATTTATCATGGTTCAGAGTCAGGCGGGTGTAATCTGTATATTACTTCATAAAATAGCTCTCGTTGTTTTTTTATTTGTACAGTAGACTAGCTCACAGTACTCTTGCATGTGTTTAATATTGCTATGTTGTCTAACCATACTACTCAGATTCACTGAGATGTTCTGAAAGTCGTTATTATTGGAAGCTTCTCATAAGACATGCCGTTAAATTCCATCAATTCAACAAGAGCTACTGTTTTTGGATCATGCATTTTTTAGTAGTTTTGATAAAAATAACGAGCATTTCCATTTAAAAGAGCTTTAAAGAAATATTAATAAGATCGGACCATGGGCAGTCTTACCCTTTAAGAAGATGAATGTTTGAAGAAAAGATATCGCTCCTTTTGCACTTGTGAACAATGGAAAGCATTTCCTTAGTCCTAAATAGACACAAGGACTGTTCATTAGGGTGGAACGGAAAAAACTTTTTTTTGAATTTCAATATGCTCTAGTTTTCAAAAGTTGCCTTTTAACAAAATAAAGACGGAAATTAAATATTAGCGTAATTGGTGCATGTTTTCAGCTAGCGCAAGAAGGGCAAACTTTTGGTTTTTATTAAATTTTTGACAAATTTCGCAATTATTTTGAAATTGAATACACTTGTAGTACAAAAAGTAGCAAAATATGTAATTTAAACATTCCTTTTAGTCAGGAGATCTGCTAAACAGATTATATAATACATTTTACTTCATAAAAATAGTACACATAAAGGCACTTAAGGACGAGGCACTTAAAAGACACTGACATCACGGTGGAACGAATTTTTTTTTTTCGGAATTTCAATATGCTCTAGTTTTCAAAAGTTGTATTTTAAAATTAAAATTAAGAATATAAAATATTTTTGCTCTACTAAAATATTTTCAAGTGCCGAAAAGGGCTTCAAAGTGGATATTTTTATGAAAAAGTGATTATATTTGTATTTTTTGTTAATTTCTTTTATAGTATATTAAAATAATGTATATTTGCTGTATATAAAATATTC
This sequence comes from Dolomedes plantarius, assembly GCA_907164885.2. Classification (NCBI taxonomy): domain Eukaryota; kingdom Metazoa; phylum Arthropoda; class Arachnida; order Araneae; family Dolomedidae; genus Dolomedes; species Dolomedes plantarius. The sequence goes on along the minus strand of OU015493.1, from coordinate 158,773,120 downwards.
AAAATATGATATTTTGACAGAAAACTTGCATATTCTAAGTATTTCTAATTTTTAGATGCCATAACAGAACAACTGATTTTGTGGAATTTCGCGATTTTCATCATATTAATTTTACATTAGCATATTCTTATAATACACATTGGAATGAAAGAAAAACAATTTTTAATTGACGGACCTTAGTTAAAATAAACAAATCACACTTATTTAGAAAAATATTAATGTAATGTCTATTAAGGCAAAACATTATTTTGAAAAAAATATTCATGTTTTTCAAAAGTCCATATTAATCACACATGGTTTCCATTACTTATTTCACAGACACATTGAATTGTTTTTTTGCTTCAAATTTTGGCATTAATTTTTTGAGAATGTATTTTTGATTTTATCAATGCATCTCTTGGAGAAGTACCACGAACGAACAAGGATGACCAGGTAACTAATTTACAACCCTCATATTAGAAGAAATTTATTTGATATCTCCCTTGGATTTGAAGTATATTATTGTACACTGAGGTAACGTAATGAAGTAATTTATGATATATAAATGTAAGGAAAATTTTCTGTTTATATTGAAAGTCTTTTACGCTATAGATATTGTAGTATAATGTATTTTATCTCCTGTGGCAACACTTGTTTTTGTTTTTACTTTTGGCAACACTTCTGTGTTGTTTACTTTGATGTAACAATGTAGCTTTTTCACCTCGTGGTTTTCCAGTTGATTAAAGCCTGAATATAGGTTAATATGCTGCCATATTATTTAACATTTCACTACAATTTAATCAACTTAATTTCTCGCATCCCCACATCGCTCGATTCTGCAAAAATGGAACAACTTTTGAAACCCGAAAGATTTGATACTGATCTCACGTGCACGGGTGCCGAAGTGGAAACATTGGAAAAGGACTTACAATAATTTTCTTGGCCAAGTTACCGGAATTACAGAAGTTGGTAAGATACAATTATTGTGTAATTATATCTCTGCAAATGTTTTTTGCTACATAAGTGACTCTGAAAACTACTCCAACGCTACCGAAGTACTCGATTCACTATACGTTACAAAACGAAACGAAATTTTTGCAAGACACTGCTTAGCGTCTAGAGCTCAACAAACGGGAGAATCTATCAACGAATACCTCCAGATATTGAAACAAATGAGTAAAGACTGTGAATTCAAAGCTGTAACAGCAGACATATACAAAGACGAATACATAAGGGATGCCTTTATACGAGGTCTTAAGCAGTGTCTTTGCAAGACACTGCTTAGCGTCTAGAGCTCAACAAACGGGAGAATCTATCAACGAATACCTCCAGATATTGAAACAATTGAGTAAAGACTGTGAATTCAAAGCTGTAACAGCAGACATATACAAAGACGAATACATAAGGGATGCCTTTATACGAGGTCTTAAGAGTTCGCGTATCCGTGAAAGACTTTTGGAGAATACCACCATTACATTAGAGAAGGCTTTTGACCAGGCTAGGTCACTGGAGCTAGCCGAGTTACACTCCGCATCATATTCAAATACGAAGAATTCTATTCCAGTGTCGCTGTTTAACATAGAAATGATGACTTGGAGGAGACCCCATCGACTTCAGCTGCCTTAGCACGCTCAGAAAAGTGCTTTTTCTGCGGTAACGAACGTCACCCAAGGAACTCTTGCCCTGCCAAAGATGTTATTTGTAGAGGATGTGGAAAGAAAGGGCATTACCAACGAGTTTGTAAATCTCGACCTACTCGCTCTTCCACTAATGCTACAGCTTCTACACTGCTTTTGGCTTCCGCCTCAACAACTCCTGAATGCCTCCAGAAATCCATAACCAAAGTGTTAGTGAATTATGTGGAACTAAATGCATTAATTGATACAGGTAGTTCTCTCAACTTTTTGAACGAAAATTTCGTAAAAAAACGTAGAATAGATGTAAAACCATACTTTGGGAAAATAACTATGGCCAACTCATCCTTGAGTTCAGATGTTACGGGATGTGGCTCACTAACTCTAAAGATGCAGACTCACATATACCACAATATTCAGGTATTAATCATGAAGAATCTGTGTGCGGATTTCCTGATAGGACATGACCTTCTGGAGAGCCACTCTTCAGTAGAAATCGAATTCCATGGTGACAAAATGCCTCTTAAAATCTGCTCATTGGCCACTGCCAGAGCTCCAGCCGCATCTTTATTCGCCAATCTCACACCAGATTGCAAACCAGTCGTCACAAAATCCAGACGGCAGACGGAAGCAGATAAGATATTCATTGCTGCTGAAGTGGAGAAATTGCTCAAGGAAGCGGTAATTGAACCTAGTAACTCACCATGGCGGGCACAGGTTTTTATAGTCAAAGGAGAAAATCACAAGCCTAGAATGGTAGTTGATTACTCCCAAACTATTAATAAATTTACAATGCTAGATGCCTACACACTCCCAAAGATTGAAGAGATGATACATAACATATCCCTATTCAAAGTGTTTAGCACCATTGACCTCAAGAGAGCCTACCACCAAGTACCTATCTTAGAGTCGGACAGGCAATTTACAGCCTTTGAAGCTGCAGGAAAACTCTACCAATTCCGACGAATTCCTTTTGGCGTTACTAACGGTGTCCCAGCTTTCCAAAGAAATATTGATAATATTATCAAGGAAGAAAAACTCAAAGGCGTTTTTCCATACTTAGATGATGTAACAGTTTGTGGTAGGGACCAACACGAGCATGATCAAAATTTGCAGAAATTCTTGAATGCTGTTAAAAGATATAACCTCACACTAAACCCAGATAAATGTCAATACTCAACAAAATGTGTCAGAATACTAGGATATCTTATTGAAAATAGAATTATTAAACCTGATCCTGACAGGCTAGCATCACTTATGAATTTACCTATCCCAAATGACATGGCAACCTTACAAAGAACTCTTGGTATGTTTGCACACTACTGCCGCTGGATTCCAAGATTCTCAGAAAAAATTCGCCCTCTTCTGACAAAAGCATTCCCACTCTCTGAAGAAGCTGTGAGAACATTCAAGTCAATCAAGGAAGATGTTGCAGAAGCTTCTTTGTCTGCGATTGAAAACAACATCCCATTTAGAGTTGAAACTGATGCTTCGGAATTTGCCATTGGGGCAACTCTTAGTCAAGGAGAACGTCCCATAGCCTTCTTTTCGAGAACACTTAATGCAGCTGAGCAAAGGCACTCTTCTGTCGAGAAAGAGGCTTATGCCATTGTGGAATCCATAAGAAATTGGAGGCACTACCTGATAGGAAGACATTTTGACGTCCTCACCGACCAGAGATCTGTGGCTTTCATGTTTGATCAGTATCACTCAAGCAAAATAAAAAACGAAAAGATTATGAGATGGCGACTGGAATTAGCTAACTTCAAATTTGATATAATTTATCGTCCAGGTAATCGGAACACTACTGCAGACACAATGTCAAGAATTACAGCAAATATCAATCCAGGAACAGAAACAAACCTCAAAGAGTTGCACAATAGCTTATGTCACCCTGGTATAACATGTATGCACCACTGGATTAGAGATAAAAACTTGTCATTCACATTAGATGATATTAAAAGAATGACTAATTCATGTCCTGTCTGTAATGAGCTGAAGCCTCGTTTCCATAGGAATGAGGGGCAGTTAATAAAGGCAACTTAACCATTTGAGAGGCTTAACTTAGACTTCAAGGGGCCCCTACCTACCTCATCTAAGAATCGTTTCCTTCTGACTATAGTAGACGAATTCTCAAGATATCCTTTTGCATTTCCTTGTACAGATATTTCTGCTGCAACCATAGTAAAAGTATTAACTAATGTATTCTCCCTCTTTGGGACACCAGCCTATATACACTCACGGAAAAAAAATTAGCGCACCAAGAAATAATTGCGGGATCGTAACGAAACTTGCAATGAAGGTACATGTCGGGGGATATGCAAATGATTAGAAATGCAGCGTGATTGCGCATTACGTATAGCCGGTAGAGGGCGTTGAACATCGTACTCTGTGGAGTATAAAACAGGTAACCAAAGCTTGTTTGAGTGTGCTGAATCATTTACAAAGGAAGAGCTGAGATAGACATGCCATTACGCCGTGTTCGAAGACAATATAAGCAGTTGTCGCAGTTTGAGAGGGGGAGAATCGTCGGGATGATGGAAGCTGGGTGGTCAGCTAGGCGAGTAGCTCGTCAATTAGGCCGCTCTGATTGTGTTGTGAGGAGGTGTTGGGACCAGTGAACCCGAGAGATGTCATGTACACGAAGACCAGGCTCAGGACGCCCTCGACAGACCAGTCGTCGAGAAGACCGCCACATCGTAAGAAATGCACGCGTACAGCCAACTGCTTCATCGGCCGCCATCCAGGCACAGGTAGCACCTTCACTAGGGGCCTCTGTCTTCTCGAACCATACGAAGGCACCTGGCTGAAGGACAGTTGGTATCGCGGCGCCCATTGCGTGTGCTGCCCTTGACGCCCACCCATCGACGCCTCCGTTTGGAGTTTTGCCGCGCACGAGGAAACTGGACTGCAGCGGAATGGAACCAGGTCGTCTTTAGCGACGAATCCAGATTCAATCTCGGCAGTGATGACAATCGTGTTCGTGTGTGGAGAGCCCGTGGTGAACGCTTCAATCCTGCCTTTGCTGTACAGCGACACATCGCTCCCACAGCTGGTGTGATGGTATGGGGTGCCATTGCCTACAATACACGGTCACCCCTAGTATTGTTCCGTGGAACCATGACAGCCCATCGGTATGTTTATGAAATCCTGCAACCACATGTGTTGCCACTCATGCAACGGCTCCCAGGAGCCATTTTTCAACAAGACAATGCTCGGCCTCATACGGCGAGGGTGTCACAAGACTGTCTCCGCACTGTAACTACCCTTCCTTGGCCTGCCCGATCCCCAGATTTGTCTCCAATCGAGCATATCTGGGATCATTTGGGACGACGAGTTGGGCATCCCACGAGTTTGAACGAACTAGAGGCAAGGTTACAGCAAATATGGAACGAAATGTCTCAAGACATCATACAGAACTTGTATGACTCAATGCCCGATCGTATCGCATCGTGCATTCGCGCTAGAGGGGATCCAACGGAGTATTAACTCCTCCGTTCTTTTGCCTTTTTCTCTGAAATAAATTATCCTTTTTCTTTGATTTTCTTATCATTTACTTATATCAAAGTAGTCATTACGTATGTAAAATTTCGTTTCATTTTGACGACTCCTTCTTGGTGCGCTAATTTTTTTGTCCATGAGTGTACATTCCGATAGAGGTGCTTCATTTATGTCACATGAACTGAAATCTTTCCTCACTTCCTTAGGGGTTGCTACTAGTAGAACCACTGCTTATAACCCACAAGGCAATCGACAAGTAGAAAGATATAATGGGATTATATGGAAGACAATACTTTTAGCCTTGAAAACAAAAAGTGCAAGGACAGAAGATTGGGAAGAGGTGCTTCAGCCAGCTCTCCACTCAATTAGATCATTACTGTGCACTGCCACCAACGCTACTCCTCAAGAGCGTATGTTCACTCACACTAGGAGATCCTTTAATGGTCGATCCTTGCCTACATGGTTAACCCAACGAGGTCCTGTTTTAATGAAAAATCATGTGCGTCATACAAAATATGGTCCTACCGTGCTAGAAGTTGAACTAATTGAGGCTAATCCAGACTATGCATTTGTTAAGCTTCCTGATGGACGTGAGTAAAGTGTCTCTGTTCGACATTTGGCACCCAAAGGTGACTCTGCAGCCAAGCTCGACACGCAACCCATCCATCTTCCCCATACTGATCCTTCAGATCCTCTAGAGGATGTCAAGGTTTCCCTAGACAATGATCAAGATACCACCATTCCAAAGATAACCAGTCCTGATCTCCCTAATGTGGATTCTATAAAGCCACCTACCCTGAACAATTCCCTTTCTGGTTGACAGAGACGACCACCAGCATATCTTCATGACTATGTGACTTATAACTTTTTCTGGTGTGTGTGTGTGGGGGGGGGGTGAATGTAGTATAATGTATTTTATCTCCTGTGGCAACACTTGTTTTCGTTTTTACTTTTGGCAACACTTCTGTGTTGTTTACTTTGATGTAACAATGTAGCTTTTTCACCTCGTGGTTTTCCAGTTGATTAAAGCCTGAATCTAGGTTAATATGCTGCCATATTATTTAACATTTCACTACAGATATTTTAAAGTCATACTTAATAATGCTAATTATTTTAATTCACAGAAGGAGAGAATGCTACATGAGATTGTCCTTTGTGAGTCATTGTATTTCACTTTTTGACACCAGTTTTTCCCTTGTTGAGCTTCCCCAAATTATCAGTGTTCATTGTTATTTCTGCTCACCACTGATAGCACTTACCATAGGCTCGAGAGTCTCAACCACTACTTGAGTCTACTGATGAGAGGGTTTCTTATCCTGATGAATGTAATTTACTGCCACAACACGAGGATGGTAGACTTCGTGTGTATCTGTTACATGGGTAAGATATGAAAACAGGATGCCCCCTGGAATTAATATTTTTAAAATTTGCAAGATATTGAGTGTATCGTATTGAAAAATAACCGTAATGTTTTTAAAAAAAAGGATTAAAAGTATTTCTATAGATCTGCAGCTCCAAAGCACGAACCATCACTGGTTGTAGTATCAAACAACGTCTAATGCAAATGATATGGATTACAGGAATAGTCATGTTAGTTAGGTGCTAAAGTTAGAAACTAATCAAATGATTTATAATTCCTAAAATGCTTTACAAGTCAAAAGAGGGATTGTGAGGTTTTGTATAGTGATTGACATCGAAATTATGGTGCTAATTAATCACCAGGTTGATAATCTGACGAGCGCTACCTGCTGAAACAGCATTATAAAACAGGTACGTCCTCTATAATCAGTGGTGCGCAAACTTTTTACAACCGTGACTGTAATAATACAGGATCGTGACCTGTTGCTATTAACTACGGCTGAAATCGTATCTCGTACACTGGTTGTAAGTTCGCCAATAGGGCGGTAATTAATTAATTAAATAGATGGGCCCAACTCTCAAGAATGATACTGAATATACATATATACACTTTATTTATACATATTTAAATACATTCGAACTTGTAACACTTAGCAAACGCTGAAACATTAGTAATGCTAGGAATTTACATATATATCTATATATATAATCTTATCCAATCACTATCTTTTAAATCTTACGATGTCGCCGGCCCTGGCGGGTTAGAGGCGATTATGTAAAGAGTCGGTATGCTAGTTGATGTAATACAAAATGCTCACCCATTTGTCGCAGCCGACTACATCGAATTCACCGATAACGCTGGTCCATAGTAGTACATAAAGTTCACACAGTGTTCACAGAGTTCGTGGGTACAGTTTGTTCACTGTAGCGTCGCGGTGTATCCTCGTCCTATTTATCCAGTTCTCTTGGGACTAAAGAGTTCGGGGTCCTTTTATGTCGAAGGTCACTTATTGAAGACTCCTCGTACGTTACTCAGCACGGGTAGCTTTTCTTACACTATGCGGGTCGGTCAGCATTGGTGGGCGGTCAATGTTGCTCAGCATAGGTGCCTTCTCTTCCGATATGCGGGTCGATCAGCACTGATGGGTGGTCATCTGGGTGTCCAACTCACTAAGCGACGGTGCGTATCTCTCTGGTATCGGCTTAAACTTAATGGTAGTGTCGTCTCTTCGCCCTCGGCACTATGTTGACATCTATGGGCAATCGCTACTTCTGCAACTTCTCGTCGCTGATTATTCTATTTTGCGTCCGGAGCTAACGCTGTTCAATCCGTACGTATTATGTAGTTGCGTAGGACCGGCGTCTTTCTTCTAATATTATACAGTGGGTCTCTTCTCAGCCCTGTAGCAGCTTATTTTTTTTGTTGAGTTTCGTAAGTTAGGGCTCTCGTCAGCCCGTTGGCAGCTTACTGTGTTATCATCTCTTTTTTTTTTAATGGCGCTCTCCCCACAAATGTCTCATCATCTTGTATATATTCTTCTCCATCCTCGTCTCATTGGTTCTCGCTTCCTCGGTCCCTATTCGCTCGCCCCTCCCTTGTTTATAGAGGGGGCGGATGCGATTAGCTCTCATAGGTTATTCTTGTCTCTTGCCTTTCGCAATTGCCTAAGTTCTGGCGCCGATTATGTCTGGTAAAACTTCCCATCAGACGGCCCCACCTGCTCGACCTCCGACCTCAGATATACGGCCGTTGACAACTTAATTTCTCCGTTTTTTATAGTACCGTAAATCTGGCGTTATAAAAATGTCGGGACTGTAAATTTGCTTGTCCACGCAAGCTGGGTGGCCCCTTAACAATTTAGGTTTCTCTTGTTTTCACATTCTGACTCTTTACAGTGACCCTCTTTCTTTAAATAAAAATATTATCCGACCCCCAATGACAGTTCTTTTCGTAGTAGCAATTTTTTTTTAAATCAGGAAAATGTTAACAAAATAGGAAAAGAAATAAGCAAATTTTGGCAAACTGTTTTCAAAATCGACTAACTGTAGATTTTGGGTGCATAAATATTTACTTTCCATAAAAACAATAAAAAAAACATCTTTCTAACCTTCTGTATTTTCGTTAGGCAAATCTCACGAGACTAAGGGCCTGTTCACATAGGAGTCCGTTGCGTTGCGTTAAGGGAAAGATGACGTTGAGATGAAAATAAACCAATCATAGGCGTTAAAAATTTCATTGCTAATCGTTTGGAGGTTTGTCATTGGTTAAATATATTTAAATATTTTAACGCTCCGCAACGGACTCCTATGTGAACAGGCCCTAAGGCTCTGTTCACATTGCAGTCCGTTAACGTAAGCGTAAAAGTATTGAAATATATTTAACCAATGACAAACCTCCAAACGATTAACAACGAAATTGTTAAGGTCTATGATTGGTTTATTTCCGTCTCAACGACATTTTTCCTATTACGCTTACGGTAACGGACTGCAATGTGAACAGGCCTTTAGGGCCTGTCAGCGTCAGCGTTACTGGTATTGAAATATATTTAACCAATCACAAACCTCCAAACGACTGGCCACGAAACTGTTAAGGTCTGTGATTGGTTTAAAATATGTCAATACGATAGCGCTCACGCTGACGGATTCTATGTGAACAGGCTTTAACACTTCATATTTAAATATTAGTATGCATTTGTACTTCATTTGGGTAAAAATTAACAACAATTTAAATTACAAAAGAGCATGATTTAAAAATTATTAGCATATTTATAGAATTTAAAATTAAATAATTCAATGCGATATAAATTTACTCGAAACTACCCCCTCCAATTATTTTCGCGACCCACAGTTTTCTCACCACTGCTCTATATAAATGATATGTGATGGTGAATATGGTTTGCTTTGGCCTAGGAAACACAGTTAGTTACTCGTTCCTATGGTCCTATGAATGTGGTTTGTTGTAGCTACGTAATACGACACGCACTGATGTATGAATTGGTCAGGAATGGTATTAGAAGCAAGAAAAAAATAGTACAAAGTATTTAAATTTTTTTATTTTTATTTTTATTTATTTATTTATTTATTATTATTATTATTTTTTTTGGGGGGGATCCCAAATTTCTCTAGACTTCATTACAATTGAGTACCTGCATTATTGATTAAAGTCGATGCCATTTTTGAACCACACATTAATTTATAGGAGATAAAAAATATCTAAAGGTAACGTTCACGTGATAAACTACACGATCTATTCAAATGTGCTGCGAAGTCCACGCGTCTAGTGTCAGGGATGTCGCAGTTGTTCAAGGACGCAGTTAAAAAAATGTTGCAGGTAGACGGCGGAAATCTTTCATTTGCTCTTTAACATGTTTTTAAATTGTTTCCTTTTACTTAGCTATTATTTTAGATATTTTAGATATTAGATGATTTTTAGATATGGCTCATTGTGATGGCCGTGTTTCGATTTATAGATGGTTCGATCATATCTATGCTGACACGTGAATTACATTGTCAACATTCATTTCCTTAATTTTAACATTTAAACTTCTCATTCTTGTGTGTTTTTCTTTGCTGAATACTGTCGTCAAATTAGGTTGCTTTTGAAAACGTTCTTATATTATACACAATTTGCTGTATTTTTGGTTAAATCTGAAAAATCTTTATCTGAATGGATTGTTATCAATTGTACATTTGTGTATTGTTAGATTTAGATTTTAGCTTATGTGATTTTACACATCGTGTTGGGACTTACTGATTTTATTTTATTTCTCTCAGTTCTCAGTATATAATGCACGTCTTGCGCTTGCTCTAATAAGCTGCAAATGAAACAGAAAATATAGCAAAGGCAGGCAGTATCCTTTCATGATATGAATGATATGAATGGAATAATTGCTTCAATCAGGTCAGTACTTGAAATGTAAGATGATACTCTAAAGAGAAAATTTTTTTCAATAGAAATTTATGTTTGGCTTGATTTAAAAGAATTTTTAAAAATTTAATACGGAATACGTACACACACAAAAAAAAAGGGAAAAAATAAATAAAATAAATAAATAAATAAAAAAAATCCGATTTAAAAAAAATCCTATGACTAAGATACATAACAAAAGCTTGAGATCTGAAGCACCATTTAAAGTTAGTATTTGTAATTAAGGAAATGCTAATCTAATGGGAAAAATTTTACGACAGAAATGCATGTCTGTCTTCGAAAATATCTGAGAAGAACGTACTTGCTCTTGGGTGTAACATTTCAACCAACATATAAAAACTGTTCTTAATTTATAGATATGACTGCCCATGTTAAAAATGTACTGTAAAACCTCGTTTATCCGGATCTCCGGATATTCCGGATCGATTTGTAGACATTATTTTTATTTAATGTTCACATTAGATAATAAATTTTAACTATGATAGCAAGAATGTAACTATAAGTACGCCAAATATTCGCTTTTTAGTATGATTAAATGTACAGTTCCTGTATAGATTGTACAATAAATTATGGGAATAAAATGCTTAATGTTTAGTTTAAGAAAGCTTTACTAGACTTACCAATTCTTTGCTAAGAAATGATGCGAAAAGTAATTATATATTTTTTAAATGTCTTGTAAACAATACTACGTAATTTTGTTACAAAACATAGTTTTTTTATCGTAATAAAAGGTAAGTCTGCTTAGTTAAGGATTTTGTTTTTCTTATTACCCATATTACCCGGATTATTCGGATTGCCTACGGTCCCAGTTAGTTCGGATAAACGAGGTTTTACTGTATAAACAAATACATCTTATAACGTGATATGAATATACACTAATAATATTTTACTTTTGGTCCGATTAAAAATAAAATAAAATCCTTATTGTGTTGATGAGGAACAGTAACTATGTCTCACGTATCTTATTTACTTTTCAGTACAATTATTAATGTTTCTAATTATCTCCAAATCTCGGATTTCTATAGAAACTTTGATCTGGAAGAACGTATGGGAAATGTGAATAGATAAGACTAAAAAAAATGTTAAAAAAGGCATATTTGGACAGAAATTTTCTTTTACAAATCTTATGATTTTTGTTATTTTAAATCAAGATCTTTCTCGAAGTGAACTTACCAATTAGAAAGTAAGAGTTAGACTTTCTGAGTTCAGTTAGAAAGAGCATAACTTTCTTTGTTTGTTTAATGTTCTGAAATGAAAAACAAACACCGCTTAAATAAAATAAAATTTTATTTTGGCTCATTTCATTAACACTGCAGCAGAAACTTAAAGGAATGTCTCAAATAAAATGTTATTAGATCCTGCTTGTTTGTTGTCGTGTCTGCGGATAGATAGCACTATCAGCAGAAAAGGGGGTGCATTGCCTCAAGAGAGGTTGGACGTACACACCCCAGTCCGGTGTACATACGAAAACAAGGAAATAGAAACAAATCACACAGGCACAGAATTTTTACTAACGAAATCCATCGTCCATCACGACGATGGGACATCGATCATCGATGACCCATCATCGATGACTCTTCGTCTTGATGGACGATGTGTTGCAGCTCCCCTTTCTAGATGGGGCTCCTTTTGCAGGCGGAAGACTGACCGGTTCCGCATAAAGGTCGATTTAAGGTCGATTTATATAGACACGTGAAGGGAACGTAACGGGAACGATCCGAGCACGCGACGAGTCGTCGAAATCATTTCCTCCCTGTTTTTCAATGGAACTGTTTATACTACGCCGTGACACGTCCGATTCGAAGCCGGAAGTCGTTCACTGCTCGGCTGTCTCTCGTTCATGGCAGAAGGTAAAAAGTGGCTATTCAAGATATGATTTACAAACTGTTGTTTATGTTTGATATTTGATATGGATGATGAAAAACTCATTGAGCTGGTGAGAGGTTTTGAACGATTTGGCCCATCAAAATACATGGATCCAAAGTTCAAAATGACAATTCGGAAGGCAATAGGAGAAAATTATACTTGAAATTACAGTTGGTCCACTAAAATATAAAATTTATCAATTTGTATGAATAATGAAACAATGGAAAAATCATTTACACGATTTAGAAAGTGTAAATTGTTAAAAGCAAATACTTACATGTATAGATTTGTTGGTTATAAAGCAATTTTCTTGCTTTCTGAGCAGCAAAATTGTATATTAAAAGTGAAAAGTCCAAAGATGATGAGAGATCATTTTCATTAGAAATAAGTGCCAAGGAGGACAGGCGTACAATCCGTATTCAAAGCATTCTGATTGTACCTGCTTTGTAATATTTTCAATTCTTGTGGGAAAAGTGGGAAATAAAATCTATTATAATGATAGAGAGAACAAGTAAAAGCCATTTTTTGTTTACCTCACTCCTTCAGCCTTCAAACCCCTTTCTTCCCAACAGGTTTGGAGCGCATTTACTAATTTGTCTTACACTCCCTGGAGAAATGTCTATTGTTTGCTTTGAATAGACCAATCATTGGATCAAATGGTATTAGTATTCGTTCACAAGGATATGTTCACGTTTTACTCAGTTTGCAACTATTCCGTGAAAACGAACAAAGTCCGACAAAACGGTTTATAATTCTTCAAATGACTGTATGTAGTGACTGACAGATAGTAGAAAGTGATATTGAAAAAAAGGATTGATAATCAAGGGTTTACTATAACTGAATTGAAGATAAATCATGTTTTTTTAACTGAGAAATTTTTCGAACCAAAAGGGTAGTTTGTCAATTAAGATTCTTTCTGCGATTCTTTAGAAAAAATCGAAACATATATATTTTTATAAGTTAAATTATAGAAACCGCGAAAAATGAGGGATTTCTTTAAAAACCCGTAACATTTAGAAAAGTGTTGCTATGAGAAATAAAAATGGCGGCCCTGGGCGGTTACCCAGTTTGTCCACTCCTAAGCACGGCCCTGGCTCTCCCCTTCCTCCTCCTCTAACAAAAGTGTGATAATGGCTAAATCTTTAACTGAAAAATGAAACCGCGCCATGACGTTACAAATCTTTCACAACTAATGAAACACATTCCCGCCACTTTCTACTCCCGTCTCTGTATAAACACATGCATCCGGCGCTCGGGCTCGGCTCGTTCCCGTTAGGTTCCCTTCACGTGCCTGTATAAATCAACCCTAGGGTTGATTTATACAGGCACGTAAAGGGAACGTAACGGGAACGAGCCGAGCCCGAGCGCCGGATGCATGTGTTTATACAGAGACATGAGATGTGTTTATAATCGAGAGAGATGTGTTTATAATCGACCCTAATACAACGAAGTCTTATGCGGGAATCGAAACCACGCACCCGGCGTGGCAGGCTGATGCCTTATCCACTGGGCGACATTACATCCTGTTCAAAGCAGATATAAATTATATAGTTATTTTTAAGGCCACGAAACAAGGAACAGAAAAATGGAACTACGCATGGCAATTGCAGATATAAATTATACAGTTATTTTTAAGGTCAGGAAACAAGGAACAGAAAAATGTTACTACGCATGGAAACTAAACATCTAAATGACACTTTTTAATCTCCTGTATTTGTTACATTTTTTTTGCCCCGCTTGGAACTGGATATCGTAAGAGTGTTGCTATCACAAGGTAAATCTTTTCAAAAACAGAAAAGGGTACATTTGTAATTATTGTGCAGCAAACTTTTGTATACCAGCTCCAACGAGGCTGATATATAGTGTGAGGATGTCCTTCTGTTAGGGCTGACTCCATGGCGTCCACTACGATATCGATATTGCTTGAACAAAATTCTACTGCTGTGTTCATGACTTTTTCCAACTGCTCAAAATATTCTTTGCCGTAGGACGATACGATGCTTTCGTCGATTTCTTCTAATTCAGCTCTCATGCGCTTGACATTGCTTTCAAAATCTAGGATAGGAGTTCTTTAAGAGACAGAGAAGGTGTTCTTTTAAAATTAAGGTATTTGCGTACCTTAGGAGTACTTCTTTTCAAAAATATGCATTACTTATTAAATACATAAATTTTTAGTTCAAATGTGATATAATATCACGTAAACAAATATAATTTTGGTAAAAATTTCATAACATTTTAAAATATAGGGAATTTTTCATAAATTTTTAGTACAACTGAGTGCTCTATTCAACTGAGTATATTTTGATTTCCTTTATACTACAGCTCAGATTCAAAATATTAGAATAATTGAGAAAAAGTAATAAGAAAGAAATTATTTTTCATTTATTTATTTTTGATACTAAGTAAATGCAATTAAGTTTCTTATAAATTAAATCTGGAATGTTTAGATAAGATTTTAACATTTACAAAATATAAAATATAATAAATTAGGTATACAACAGCTTTCTGAAACACATCAAAATATTAGAATAAAATTTAGATTGGTTCAAAATATTAGAATATTTTATTTTACGCAAAAATATTACCTTATGAATATGAAGTAAATGGTAATTAATATTTTGTAGCATCCCCTTTAGCTTTAATAACAGCGTACAATCGATCTTACATACTATATACAAGGTGTTTACAAACATTTCTATCAATATTAGCCCAAATAGACTTTATATGTGCCACTAACTCAGTTTTACTTTAAGGAGAATTTTCTTGGAGTTTTTCTTCATTATACCCCATAAGTTTTCGATGGGATTAATGTCTGGTGAGTTTGGTGGCCAAGGAAGTACCTTAATTTTACGTTGATGGAACCAATTCTAATGACACCGAGGTATGTGGTAACGCTAAATCTTGTTGAAAGATGAAATCATCTTCAAATAAATCTTCTGATGATGGAATCATGTAATATTCCAAAATTTCTTGATATATCTGAGAGTTAACCTTTTCGTAGACTATGCATAACTTTCCAGGTCCTTCTGCGCTCATGCAACCCCAAACCATGACACTACCAGCAAATATTACCGAACGTTTAAGGCATTCTTTATCAAATGCTTCTTGCTTCATTCTACAAACTCGAATACCTAGATTACCATATGAAACACAAAACATACTTTCATCACTAAATAATATTTTTTTTCCAATCTTCTTCGCTCCATAAACGTCTTGATTTACACCAATTCAATCTTATACGCTTTTGTTTTGCAGTCATGAGAGGTTTTGTTTTCGGTACACGAGATTCAAACTTAAATTTATAGAGACGTCTTAATGTTGTCAATTTAGAAACTTCAACTGCTTCTTCTTTCCGTTTTCGGTGCAAGAATCGCACACTTTTAAAACAGTTTTTCTTAACTATACGCTTCAGTTTCCTGTCATCTCTAGCGGACGTTTTTGGTTTTCGGCCGCCATTTCAGCGATTATTTTGAAATTTTCCATTTTTTTAATATTGTGTTAGTATTTTACTAAAGCTTGATTGCGAACAATGTAAATAATTCGCTATATAACATTGATTTTTACCGTGCCGATACAAATCAACCATACGAAGTTTAATAGATTCAGGAATATCACTCACACGACCCATTTTAAGACGAAAAAGCAAACAAACTGCAAAAAGAATACTGATTTTAAATAAAATCGTCTGAATTTAATCAATGATGCCACCAGTTATGAATTTGTGATAATTAAAGGAGAATTAATGTGAAATATTCTAATATTTTGAACCACTTGAATAAATATTCTAATATTTTGACTTTTCAAAATAATTTTTTTTCAATTAATCTTTTCAAAAATGATATTAATTTTAAGATAATAAATAAGTTTAATCAACAATAAGTTCTTAATAAAAATATCATTTGAAAAATTTGCATTAAAAGACATTAAATTACCAAATGATATTTTCAATTTGTAAAAAAATGTAATTATTCTAATATTTTGAATATGAGCTGTATGTACTACTGTAGCCTTTATCTGTGTCCTGAACTAAAAGTTTTACAGTATTTCCAAAAATTACTGAAATATACTAAAAAAAGTGAAAACACACGGATTAAAAGAAAAAAATTATCTTTTTATAAGTAGAGGTACCTGTAGAATGATTAAATTAACACACAGCTCTTAGATTTTAGTACAAAACATAGTTAGTAATATGTAAAATGCTATTGCAAAATTTTATCGAAATAGTATATTAAAAACTTTTTAAATTATTAGGTTTCTCGTTTACAAAAGTAACTGAAAAATGAGTTTTTAATTCATACGATTTCTATTTTTTAGTTTTAGCCAAACACATTTAATAAGGAATAATTAGAGCGATTTTAGGACTTGCATAATCCATTTTACTGTATTATGTGCGTGCCTGGAGAATCAGTATTTCCAAAGTGAGTACCTGGAGTATCAGTATTTCCTCACGCGACCGTGAGGTGGAGCCTCACGGTCGCGTGAGTTTATTACTAATAGTAAGTATACAAAGTAGTCAATTAGATGACTACAGAAGAGACTCAGTAAATAAAAATAGTAAAAAAAAGCCTCATCAGATTCAAAATGCAATTCATCGTTAAAAAATGAAAGTAATTACAGGTTTGTCTTCATTACTGCACTAAAATGGTTTTAGTGAATTAAAAAATTACCTAAAATTTTCTGGTTCAATAGAGATGACCCGAACACCCCATGGAATCATCTCCAAGCTTAAACATTCTGAAAACGCTACAACAGCATGCTTGCTCATTATATAGGGGCACAGATTCACAACAGGCATACGACCTGTAATACCAATATAAATGAATAATTACAAATAAAAAATATTAATCTAAAAATAATTATAGCACTAAATATATATATATATATATATATATATATATATATATATATATATATATATATATATATATATATATATATATATATATATATATATATATATATATATATATATATATATATATATATATATATATATATACAGGTGGTTATCAAAATAATGGAAATACCTATCAATATTAGTGGTGTTTATGAATGTGCTTCGTATTCCTTAAAAAAAGAGTCTGGCCTCCGGTATTTTTTTTATATAATATAGTGTATGCATTTTTCTACTATCAGGTAGCAGAAATGAAGCTAAGGGCATCGTGCTTTTTGGGGGAACAGCGTAAAATGTCAAACCCTGTAGACCTTGCGAAAAGGGCAAATTGTTGGAGCGCGTTTCAATTGGAGTATCTGTTACTGCAACCCCCAGGCCAAAGGGTGTTTCTCGAGGTATGGTATCGAAAGTCATGATAGCATACAGAGTGCACGGAAAAACATCCTTTGCCAAACAGAATAGAGGTCGAAAGGGAGAGCTGAGTGAAAGAGACGGACGAGGTATTGAAGCGGATTGTGACATTAAGAAAGAAAACAATTGCAACCAAAATGACGGAAGAGTTCAATCTGCGTCTTCATGTTCCAGTATCAATCATTAGAGGTAGAAGGGAACTTCACAAACAAATCATTTTCGGAAGAGTAGCTATTCCCAAACCACTTGTAATAGATGCCAATACAAAATATCGTCCACAATGGTGCCACGAGCGCAAATCCTAGTCCAGTAATATGTCGAAAAACGGCATTTGGTCAGACGAATCATTGTTCACATTGTTCCTCGTAACAGGACATGCGTATTTCTGGAGAACATCTACACAAGCGTAAGATTCTGGCTGTCTCCTCTCAACTGTCAACCATGGAGGTAGATCTATCAGTGTTTAGGATGGGATCTCATGGTTTTCTTCAGGCCCTATTGAAACCCTAAAAGGGAGAATGAATGGGAAGGACTATGTCAAAATTTTAGCTCACTAGTCCATCCTATGGTGCAAACATTGTTTCTTGCAGGACATGGTGTTTTCCAGGGTGATAATCCCCCTATACATACAGCTAAATATATCAAGTATTGGTTTGAAGAACATGAAAAAGAAGTCAAATATTGTTGTGAAGGATCTACAATTTGGACATTTTGAACTCCTTCCAACGTCATAGCCATTTTGTTTTTCCAACACGATTACGGGGCATAAAACGGCCATATTGGAAAAAGGAGGAACGGCACCAATTTTCCAAGAAACATAGCACCCCCTGAATTCCTCAGGACGGGAGAATCCAATTTTCTTGGAAATAAGAGTACCACGTGGGTCAACCGTGGGGATGTCGGAGCATCCTGCCCTCGAATAAAAAACTCGAAGAGGCAATAAATTTACGTGAATAACTGACCTGGGGAGGACTCATAATCAAAATGGGGGAGCCCCGAGTGTGGGAGAAAAACGACGATCGGAGGGAGAAAGCGAGAGAGCGATTTGAGGTAGCGAGCTGCGAAGAAAGCCTGGGAAGAAAAGACGCTTAGTAAAATGGCGAGATGTCCGTGTTCAATCGCCAGCGCCGATTCTGCTGCCTCCTCCAATGAAGGGCCCCATGATTTTTAGCCCGATACCTAAAGCCTCCTCCGGTAGAAGTGCCTCAACGACTCCATGCCATGCTCTGCTGTTTCATCAAAAACTCCCCAGGTTGGTCATTTCTTCCCCTTTAAATAGTGCTCATGTCTTTTGAGAGATTACGAGACTTTATTTCACTCGACCCGTAATGGTTCTGCCGCAGGAAGCGGATGAAGTATGCCCTAATTCTGTTAAAATATGTCTAACCAAGATCTTAAATATAATATGTAAACCTGACCTTTTCTTGTAAAATATTGTATAATAAATGTTGTTATTTTTATTTATAAACGCATAGTTCCCTTTGGCGTTCACCTCCCTAATTTTACACAATGCAAAGGGGTATCTCTGGTACCCCTCATAACAAATATCTTATCTTGCCTTGTACAATCCCCCCAACTATATATCATCCAACCACCGTTATCTGTATAAGTGGATAAGAGCTAGGTATCGATATCCACCACAGCATCTATACAGGAACTTTCATTATTTTTCCCTGAAGAGTGGTATAATATATTCTTAACCACTATTCATGACTTGTATAAACCAATTCCAAGGTGAATCAGGTGGTATTACACGGCAAAGGTGATTCTGCACCGTATTAATAAAAGTTTTCATGATGTTCCATAGTGTTTCCATTATTTTGATAACCATCTGTATATATATAATATATATGCACACACTATCTACCAATAAGTATTTGGACAGACATGCCAATAACGATAGTGGTCCTGATATATGTCACGCCCTCCGCTGTTAAACATTGTGTAGGAAACAACATTGGCATTAGTCGCTTGTAAGATGACACGAAGGGCAGAATTATCTGATTTCGAGAAAGGTGTAATCGTCCAGTATCACAGAAATGGCTGATCCTTAAGGGACATATCTAGCGAGCGGAATTATCCCAAATCGACAGTGGCCTATGTGATTCAGAAGTGGAAGGTGAACAGTGATTGTTGGAATGTGTCCCGAGTAGGCAGATCCACGAAACTGGGAGATAGAGACCGATAGGCGCTGTTCAGAGAAATTAGGAAGAACCGCACCCAACCGATGATCCACATAATCCAGGAGTTTCAATAGGCATCCGGGAGAGTTGTTTCGATTAATACTATCAGTAAGGAAGTACGCCTTTGTTTTCATGGTCGTGCTGCCACTCATAAGCCTTTGAACATGAAGTCCAACCGAGCTACTCGCTTAATGTGGTGCAAAGCACGTCGAAAGTGGACCGTAGATCACTGAAAACGAGTTCGCTGGAGCGACGAATCAAGGTTAACCCTCTACCGTTCGGAGGGCAGGGTTTAGGTCTGGCGTCTGACTGGAGAACGCTCCTGCCAGAATGCACTGTGCCCACAGTATAGTTCGGTAGAGGTGGAATTATGGTCTGGGGGTGTTTCTCCTGGTATAGACCCTTGGTCCCAATTCATGGTAAGCTCAACGCCGACGAATACTGCACTATTTTGGATGACATTGTGCTTCCGACGTTGTGGCAGTTTTACGGGTTGGTCCCATGTTACTTCCAGGAACGACAACGCCAGCTGTCATGTTGCGAGGTCCACCACGGATTGATCTTGTGACAATGGGGTTAACCGAATGGAGTGGCGTGCCCAGAGCCCAGACCTGAACCCTATCGAGAACCCCTGGGACGAGTGGGATCGCCGAATTAAGGGGTGCAACAACCGTCCAAAGTCGGTGAAGGAACTTACATGTCTTCTCCAAGCTGAGTGGAAGAAAATACCACTAGCCGTCATACAAGGACTTGTGGAAAGTATGCCCCGGAGGGTTGAGGCTGTAATTGCCTCTCGTGGGGGGCTCTACCAACTATTAAATATGAATAAATTTTTTTTTTCTATCACTGGTTTCCAAATACTTATTCGTAGATAGTGTATATGGAGCCGGCATCGTGATTCCTGCCGCCTAGAGGATAAACCCCTCCCTCATGTACTTGTGATCAACATTCCTTGAGGGGACAGCGAGGGATAGAGGTGAATAAACTCCGGACGCGACAAGGCGATTCGGGAGAGAGTTGTGTTTTGATATACCCCGTGGGAGTAGGCAGCGATAGGTTGTGTTTTCTTGTACTCCATGCGAGTAGGGCATACGAGATAGGCTGTCTGTATTTGACGGGAGCGAGTTTGGCTACCCGGTCTCTATTCTGTTTTGTAGCGAGTAGGCGTTCCGGCATCACATCTCTTTGTTAAATATACTGTTATTGTTTTCAAGAAGTGTGATTGTTTGCCTGGAAGAGGCCTTATGTCTGCTCAATATCCTTTGAACAACCGTGCCACGTAAACATTAAAGTCTACATATGCATTAGCATATGTAGGCAAACACGCATATTCATGCATTAGTGATTCCCATTCTTTTAGACCGTCTGCACACGGAGCAACTCAAAAGAAACTGATAACTGACTCAAATCACAAACCAGTCCGTGATGAGTCGCAACCTATGTAATTGAATGGAGCCACGCACACGACGCAACTGGTTACAAACCCGTCCGACGGGTTTGTAACCAGTTGCGTCCAGTTGCGTCGTGTGCGTGGCTCCATTCAATTACATAGGTTGCGACTCATCACGGCTGGTTTGTGATTTGAGTCAGTTATCAGTTTCTTTTGAGTTGCCCCGTGTGCAGACGGCCTTACTGTCTAAGAACAAAAAAACTTAATGAGTCATTATGTAATTAAATATCATTAAATTTCCTATAATATTCACCTCGATTGGGTTATTTTGCATTCGAAATCGCAACTCGGTGTCGAGTTTGAAGAAACAAAGAATAGTTCGACTAATTCGGAAGATTCAACATTGCGAGGATTTTATCCGCTTTAACTTAATGACCATAATTTTGGATTTTTTAATTCTAAGAATTAGTGAAGCTGACAGATGCCTTGACTCTATAAAGCAGTGGTTCCTAACATTTTGTTGACCAGGAGCCACTTGTCATAAATAAATAAATTTAAAAAAAATCGTCGGGGGCCCCTGTCACCCAATCCTTTTAGAGGCAAAAATAGGTTTTATTTTCTCAATACACAAACTATTTGGGATGAAAAACTTTAATGAAAAGTTACAAATAAACTCAATAATAGTAACAAATTTGTCAAATAGTAAACATAAAAGCTTACGAAAACGTAAAAATGAACGAGATTTTTCAGCCTGCATTGGCTTTACTAGCTATAAAACGGCTGTGACGCTGCGTGTCCGCGTTACAGAAAATGTATTACAATTTTTTAAGCAGGACAAAGATTTTTTTTCGTACTCAAAACGTCTGAAAGCAGAAAAAATACAGGATTTCATAGAGAGTAAGAAGTCGGGAAGTAAAAATTTTTTTGCTCCCAATTAAAAAAAAAATGTTTAAATTCACTGTCGTTTTGAAACTACGAAATGACTTTTTTTAATCCCTCTTGACCTCGCCGACCACTTCTTGTTCTCACGAACTACTAGTGGTTTGCGGACCACCGGTTAGGAACCACTGCTATAAAGCATGCACTGTAGTACTAGTTATTACAAAGTAAATTGGAATTTCTCTTTGTATTCTTCTGTACGTGAAAAATTTAGGTAAGATAATGGTACAGAGTCAGAAAATATCGAAAGTCTTTTCCTGTATTTTATCGAGAGTAATTTTTTTTTGGTTGGTTAAAACAACACAGAACAAAACCCTATAATGCTCTCTTACATTTACCCTATATGAGCCGTTTGTTTTGAAAGTTGTTTAAGCCCATTTATTAAAATTTGAGATATTTAGGGGTTTACAGTTTGAACTGATTAAAAAATATTAGTAACTGCTAATACGGTGTTTTTAGGTTTTGGGGATTTAAACATGTTTAAATTTATTACCTAATCAATTTTATAAACATAACCCCAAAAACGTGATGTTGTTGATGGACTTATATTACTTTCAAAATTAATAAAATTAATTTTCTTATTTTTGATAGGGTCTAAGTCCACTTTGTCTTATTGTTACAGCATTGTTAGATATTCAATTTTTTATTTAAATTTACCCAATGACATTTATATAAAGCCAGCATAATTATTTTGCGATTCTTTTAATGGTAAAATCGCTGTTTTCAAGTTTTTTTAAAAAATAATTTTTCATTTATGGATATCATGTTTTGAAAATAAACAGAGAAGATATGTAAACGTTATTGTCTGTTATCAGAAAAAATATATTTTGCATTATAAAAGTAAGTATTTATTCATTATTGAGGATTTGATTTTAAATTATTGTTGATAACTTATAATACCTTCCTCTCCTCACTTTGTAGATGAGACAGGGTTTTTAAATAATCGTGGTGGGCAGGAGGTATATACTGTAATATCTGTATCATGTCCTTGTCTTTATGTGTGGAAATGCTCGGTGCATTTTACCATGTTTTTTATTAACTCGCTTTTTTGTTTGTTTGTTTGTTTGTCCAGTACAAATCTTGCAATCGATTTTTAGCTAACTTCCCGACAAGCTAGACATTTAGAATAGCTCAGAACACGATGACAATGCATTATTTTAATACTTTTATCCATCTTTAAGCAGTATTGAATTCATTTTCAGTTAATTTTGTTTTGTAGAATGGTGCAACCATCTATCGGCCGGGACGGGAACGAAAAGTTAATCGCAAGTTAACTTCCAATTCTCGAGCTAAACGATTGATTACGCATTTGATACCTCTTTATTACGCATTTTTTATCATTTTCTTTCAAGTTGATGAGATAATTCATCAAAAAAATTTAAAAAAAGTATTTATTAATACATAGAATTGTCAAGTTTATATGATTCAACAGAAAATTTAAAAACATGGTATATAAAAAGTTCTTTTTATCTTGTAATTATTATATTTTGGTGTTAATTCGATGTTATTAAAGTTCCTTTCTCTCCCACGACGTGGCATTAAATCTAATACGATTTTATACGCAATTTCAATGCCGGAGAAACTCCCAAATTTTTAAAGTTATATAACTTTTTCTGTACTTGGCTGTACATTTACTAAATCTGGTACGTTTTTATGTACCAAATTGAAATAGCTAGCGTTATTCTATACAATAAAATTTCTTAAAAATAGACTTAAACCAGTTTTAAAATAAAATTTGTGCAGCTCTGTTTACTAGCTAATTTTCTATTGACAAATATTTTAAAGATACTGGACAACAAATTGTTTAAAAATAAAAGGATCATACAGGATTATCACTATTCTTATCATAAATTCGATTTTTACAAAAATGGAATTGGACCATTTTCAAAATAAATGTCTCATATATATAAATATATGTACGGGAATCTTTGTCCAGAAAGATTTTAATTTTCATCCAGCTGATCTTAATCACTCCCAGCATTGTAAACCGATGCATATTCAACCGATTACTATCTAGGATTCTCTTATTAACTCTATTCTTATTATTAACTCCATTCTCTCTCGTATTATTCTTTCTTTATTCTACGAGAATTCCGAATACATGAATAATCCTGATAATGTCGACACAATATATAATATCCCGTCACGTTGAAATTTATCCAACAAGTAAAATAAGGCATTTGAGAAAAATCAAATAATCGGAATTGAAGATAAAAAGGAGAGCTGTTTATCAGGTAGGATGCCATCTATGGTTACCAAGATTATATCGTATCCATGACCAGAGGTAGTCTAGTGGTAGTGTGTGAGCTTTCGGTACTGAGTGTACTCGGATCGAATCCCGATAAGCTCCTTTAAATACCTTCGTGACTAGGCCGAATATGGGCACGTTAAATCCGCAGACCGGAAAGTCCTTTGAGGTCAGTGGGGCTTTTTTGAGGCACAACAGCTTCTTTGAGGTCAGTGGGTGGGGAAAGTACGATACTTCCAGATATCAAACCTGGGAGTGCTCAGTCGAAATTGAGGTGGTACCTGGCTAAGTCGGACTCCGACCCTTGTGGTGCCATTATAAACCAGAGCTGCACCCCTCCGCCCGAAAGCCTATATGGACCTGATGTGGAATACATTCAGGCTAGGGGGCATAAACAACAACAACATTAACAACAACATTAACAACAAAAACATCGTATCCAAGGAAATGAGAGTTATACAAGAGTGAAATCATTAGTTCAGTGGAAATGCAAAATCTCTCTGCTTCAAAACACTCAAACTTTCTTTTCAATGAAGCAGAAAACTATGCAGCATACCAACCTAAGAGAGAAGCTACGTTAACAACTCTTCCCTTTGACTCCTTCAGCAACGGCAAGAAGGCCTTTGCCACTCTGACAGGACCCATAGCATTCACATCTATCGTATCCTTGAAGTGTTGGATGGTACTGAAGTCAACGGCAGATCCTTTCGATACACCGGCATTGTTTACCACGCCCCAAAAATCTAAAAGGAAAACAAAGGGCAAATGATTATTGTTCATTATATATGCATAGATACTACATAATATCAAAAGCAAGTTAGGTAAATTATAACTAATTTTATTCTTATACCCTTTGTCGTATGGGAGATGAATGACATTTTTTATTAGATTGAAAAGTAACTAATAATAAAACAAAGGATCATCAGTTGTGTATTTAGCAATTACTTCATCAGTTAGTAGAAATTAAGAGAATGCTAATTTATCAATAATTCCCGCATATAAGGTGGAAAAAAGATATTAAAAACTACAAATAAAAATTTCTAAAAGAGAAATTTACAGCAAAGAAAAATTTCGCCCGCGGAAATTAATTTGGAAAACGGCGTCCATATACGTCCATATATAAAAAGAAATATACTCTACTAGCTTTATATACCCGGCGTTGCACGGGTGAACCCTTAATAAAGCTTACTTGTATGATATGTATATTTGTATTTTATGTCAATCTATACCCCTCTCCACTGGTCATCATCCGATCAGAATATTATAATAACCCCCCCTCCCCATGCTAATGTCAGCATTAAAATGTTTCTTTCAATTTTGATAACCCACTGGATCCCGGCCCTTCAAGGAGTTTCAGGGCTTCCCCGTAAACCCTTGTGAAAATCGCCGGTTTCATAAACAAAGAATTACCTGACGTTGCCCAGGATAATAAAAATGGATGGAGTTAACCTGAGCTCTAGATGTATACGTACTAACAACCGAAATATATACAATTCACACACACACACACACACACCTTTCCACACTTCATTTAATTAAGGTTGATCTCTCTCTTTTCTCCTACCACCAATTTGGTGTTCAAAATGGTGATATATAGGAAATATAAATTATTGGATTGTTTCTAGCAATTTTTTCAAAATCTAAAGCGAATGTCGAAAAATCGTGACATTGATCGCATTTGTTACATTTAATCGTGTTTCTTACATTTTAAATCAAGAATCTTATGGATATCTGTTTCCTTCTTTGAGATATGACGGAATATGTAAAAAACACGTAAAAACATGTTTAGCCCCCCTAACCCCCTTGGGGGGGGGCCGAATTTTGAAAAATCTTTAAATTGGTTTTTAGGTATTCATATTCCTTACATTTTAAAGCAAGAATTTTATGGATATCTGTTTCTTTCTTTGAGATATGAAGGAATACGTGAAAAACACGTTAAGCCCCCCCCCCTCCCCGTTCCTGGGGCCAAATTTTAAAAAATCCTGAAATTGGATTTAAGGTATTCGTGTTCCTTACATTTTAAAGTAAGAATCTTATGGACATCAATTTCCTTCTTTGAGATACGAAAGAATATGTAAAAAACACGTTTTGCCCCCCTCCCTCCCTTTGGGGGCGAATTTTGAAAAATCGCTTCTTAAATGACGCCTTCAGCACAAAAGTAATAAGCTCCTAAAATTTGATATCTGTATCTCCAATAGTTTTTGCTGGGCGTTGATACGTGTATGTATATATATATATATAAGTCAGGACTTCTTCCTTTATAGATATAGATAGTCCTATCTAAAAACTATTTCAATATTCTTTGCACTTTGCCAGACCTCGGAATTTTCAACTCCATTTCCTATGCAAAGTTGAAAACGCAATGAAAATATTTTCGACCCACCAGGACAGTTATAGCATTTCTGGACATACATATATTTTTGCTGCAAAAGTTACAAGCCAAGTTACTAGGTGTAATCTAGATTTCGTTCTTTCATCGTTTGGATCGAGATTAAAAAACAATTGAATAAATGAGTAAAATTGTATAAATTATTATATATACAGTAAAACCCACAGGAAAAAAGTAATCGTAATTGACAACATCGAACCCAATGCGCTTTTTAATAGGAAGATATTTTATATTGGAGTTGCATTATTTTGAATACTTTTATGCTAAACTTGCATTAATAAAACACATTTCCTTTTCGGACATAAATGAATACAAAGCTATGTGGTTTTAATGTCATTGTGAAACAGTTAGAGCAATTTTTTTTCTAGCAGTTGCACTTGATATTAATCATTCGCCAGAGTGATAACACTCAGCCCAAACACACAAGGAGAACCAAAACTAATAACAGAAAAACAGTAACATTAACCAATGAACAAACAAACATAACCATAACAAAAGTCAATCAGTCTGTAAGGCCTGTAGCTGTTCTCTAGCCTTCCAATATCTATCATAAATACTTCCGGAGACTGCTGGGCATACCCCAAGATGCTCAGCGTCCATCAATCACTGTTGCACAAGATACAGTTTGGGGAAGAGGCTATTCAGAATCTGCGCAAGTAACCATCAAGACAGTCGTGACCAGTTTCTAGCCTAAAGGCAGCAAGTGCATGCTGTCTTGGAAACTCTAGGATCTCTCGCAAAAGTCTCTCTCCAAGTTTTATCACTAGTTTGTTCAGTTAGTTTAGTCTGATAGTTCTTATTCAAAGTATTTTTAATTATTCTATTTATTGAAGAGTAAGAGATCTCTCTTTGCATACATTGTAAAATGCCTGTGCCTCTTTTTGGCAGAAGAACAGCCATTTCATTTCCATATATATCACAGTGTGATGGTAAATTTATTTCTCCAGATTAGTAACACTGAATTATTTCCCACCTGGCTACTGGAGGTTGAGTGTTTCAAGACTGCCTGGCAAAAATTACAAAATTGGTTTTAATTTTAAATAAAATTCGTACAGCATTTTAAAATCAATTTAAAAACAAAACAAGGAATCCCATACTTAGGGCCTGTTCATTATAGGAGTCCGATAGCGGAAGCGTTAAAGTATTGAAATATTTTGAACCAATGACAAACCTCCAAACGATTAGCAACGAAAATGTTAACGCCTATGATTGGTTTATTTCCGTCTCAGCGCCATCTTTCCTTTTACGCTTCCGCTAAACAGATTCCTATGTGAACAGGCCCTTAAGCTTATTATTTCATCTAAAGGATCATTAGGTATAATGAAAAAAAAATCACTATTGGAGTTTACAATTTACAAGTCACTACATAAAATTTAAACTGACTGAAAGTTATATTATTTTACTTGTAAAAGTTTTGTTGGTTGGTTAAAAGCGGTCATCTTTTGCTACACCAGGGCTAATTAAACCGGTACCTGTAGTTTAAAGCTGATTCCTAACTCAAAATGTTTTGCATTTTTCAGACATCTTGGAATTGCAGATTCATCCATCACTAGGGTTTCGACATGTTGCTTCCCGGTACAATTCGCATAAAGGAACATTGTCAGTCTCTGTATTACTATCCTTAACGATGTAACTTCTCCTGTGTAACCAGATGAAAAAAAAGTTCCATTTACAATATAGAAGTTTTCGAAAGCATATTTTTTGTCAATTTTTCTCAAATCAAGCTGCTTTGGCAATTTTGCATCGTTCTTGGGCACAAATTTATCTTTGCCATCTATTAGTTGAAACGTTTCACTGCGCCAATCAAGAAGCCTATCAGGTCTATAAAATATAAAAAAAGTCTTAAATACAGCCAAGCTATTCATTAATTTTATTTAGTAGAAATTAAAAAGATATGAAAGACTTTAAGATGGGAGTAGTAAATCGTTTCAAGTAATTGATGGCGAAGATAAATGAGTGCCCATGGTAGATGTAAAATTGCCAAAGATTTGAGATAAATTGAGAAAAAATATTCTTCTGGGAGCATCTATAATGTAGACAAAACATCCCCCTCCATGTAATTACACAGAGGAAGAAAGCAAAATCAACTCAGCATGCTATCCATTAGTAGCCGCATAGAAAATTCCTTTTTTCCGTCATGGTTTTAAATTTGTTTGTCACTCTTTTGAAAGTTGCAGGTTTGTGTATTGGGCATATTGTTCTCGGAACTTCCTTGAACTATTTAAGATGGCATAACAGTTGACTTCAGTTGACTGAAAAATACCATGCAAAAATACCATGTAGAAAATTTCCTTTATGGTATTTTTGCAATGATACACTATGTATTTTCTTTTTCTTTTTTTTTTCAAACTGAAAGAAATATATAAATGCAGATCGTACAATTTAAAAAAAATCTATTTAAAAAAATTAATATTAAAAAAATGATTTTAATTAATTAGGAAGAAGCATACACCAACTATTTCAACTCCTATCTAAAATAAGTTACAAAAAATTTTAAAACTTGAAAAAACTATTTGCCTTTCTAACAAAGATCTATTTTCATATGCAAAAATGGAATTCAAAGATATGTATTTCCTAACGGTCAACTAGAAAAAAAATGTAAAAAAAGGAATTCTGGTGAAGGAATTCATGCTGAAAGGAATTCATGCTGGTTGAAGGTGTGCGAAGTAAAAGAATGCCCCACCTTAAGGATGCTGTATACTCGAACGGTATCGGTTGAGCTCGGAGAATTTCCAAGTGAGGAGCGGAATGGCTAGTGTCACCTTCTGCGATAGGTGGTTCCCAACATATTTATCAATCATTCTCCATTCCCCTCACATGTCAAAAAAGACAAAAGATTTCGAGGAAATTAAGTATTTAAAATAATCATTTTTCCTACTCATTACAGTTACAGTAATACTGCTAATCAAATAAAAGTGGTATTTTTAGATAGCCTGAACTTTTCAGCACCTTTATATATTTTCTTCTTGTTTTGTTAATTTCAGTCCATCAAAGACAGTTATTTGCGTTTGAAAACAGTATTTCACATTTTTTTTTCCGACTAATCTGTACATATATAAAATAAAGTCATTAATAGGCGTCTGTCTGTCTGAAATAGCTAATCTCGAAAACCAGTGAACAGATTTTGATGCAGTATTCACAGTTCTACAGAGTATTTGTTGAGGAAGGTTTAAATGCATGAAACATTAATGTAAGGCAAAAGAGAACCGAGCAGGCACAATTAAAAAAAAAAAAGTCAAGCCGTTCATATTTTGTTTTGTGAGTCAAGGCCAAACAAGTAGATGAGAGGGAGGGGACGATGGGGGCACATGCGCGACCAGCCGTTGTAGGTGTTGGATACTATTACTCACTTATTAATACATTTTCGTAGTATTTTAAGCTAATCTAAATGCCCCTATGGTTTGTTAACTGTAATATTTATGTAATGTATGTTGGCTGATGTATTTCTTTTGCAACAATAGTTTGCCACCTTTTTTTGTGTGTGTTAAAATAAATCCTTTTCTATGTGCAATGTTTTAACGTTATTGCTTCCTTTTAAATATTTTATTACCATTATGCCGAGACTTAAAGCGAATATAGGTCATAGTACAATTTTGTTTGTCAGAGATCTACACACATGATGGTTCTGCGCCCATTCCTAATGGGGAAAAGCCGTTATAGATGAGACCATTTAAAAAAAGGATTGACAGTGGTCGTTAAACAAGTCGTTAACGGACAGTTCAAAGTAAACTAATTACAGCCACTACCAGGGGACCAGATGCTTCACAGAACAGGGGCGGGGAAAGTGCGACCCCTTGGCCAAATGCGGCCTTTTGCAATTTTTGTGCGGCCCTATTTAACTTTTGACATTTTAATTTTATGCAATTTAAAAATTCGACTATAGGTATATTTCACATTAATAGTTTTATTTTATGTAGGAATGATAATGTGTACATAATAAACCTCAAAAGATATTATTAAAAATTATCAAAAGATATTATCAAAAAAACTGCTATTAAGATTGACTTTTCAACCACACCTTGCAGAAATTTCAGATGCTCCAATAAATCTACAAATGGAGTTAATAGAACTTTCAGAAGATAATATCATAGTTTCGTTACATAATAAAAAAAATGATCCTTTTGAAATTTGGAAGAATGCTGTTGATTATTCCAATCTTCGTGATCATGCTCTAAGATGCTTACATGCTTTGTTCCAAGTTCAACATATCATTATAAATCCACATTTTCTCTTCTAGCTCAAATAATAACTTTTTTGAGATCACAGTTGACAGACATACAAGTG
Organism: Dolomedes plantarius; assembly: GCA_907164885.2. Lineage (NCBI taxonomy): Eukaryota > Metazoa > Arthropoda > Arachnida > Araneae > Dolomedidae > Dolomedes > Dolomedes plantarius. The sequence goes on along the minus strand of OU015493.1, from coordinate 158,742,115 downwards.
GAAGAACAGCTAAAATTACGTAATCTAAATTGGTACCAAATATAAAGAAGTTATCTTCTAGAAAACTAACACAAACAGGATCAAATAACAATTAAATATTTTATACTAATTCTTTTTTGTTTCTATTCCTTTTTTGCAATTAAAAAAAACAAAAGTGTATTTCGTTTTTATATTTATGTCATGCATTTTCTTGAAATTTAGAAAAATATATACAGTGGCCCCCAAAAGTGTTCGTACACTTACGATTTTCAATGAAATAGAGGTCTATCCATTAATTAAAATGAATATTTCAGAATGGGTATTTAATAATAAGATCTATAATCTATTCTCAACAAAACTACATGAAATATTTCGAAAACATAGTAAAAATTTTTTTTTAAGAAACCAGTAATCAAACAGTAACAAAAACTTTATCTCACAAAAGTTATCGTACACTGAAATATTTTCGGATAAATTCATAATTAAAATTATCGTCTGGTGCTTTATTTTTATTTTTGAATTGTGGTGACATTCAAAATATCGTTTGGCTTTAATTTTTGCTTGCCTACTCCGTAATATTCTATTTATTATTTAAAAATGGCTCGTAGTCGTAAAGAAACAACAAACAGCATTCGAAAATTGATTATATTTCATCATAGTAGTGGTAAATCAGTTCGGAATATTACTAAATTACTTAATTTATCCCATTTTACTGTGCAGTATGTGAAAAAACGCTTTAAAGAAAAAAATCGGATCGAAAACAAGGTAAGAAAAGGTCGTCCGGCAAAGTTTACAAAACGCGATCAGAGATTTATAATTAGAAAATTTGTGAAAAATCCACGTTTGAGTGCTGTAAAAGCTTCTGCAGAATTTAATGAAACTTTTTCTACTTCAATTTCACCTGAAACTGTTCGACGAGTTCTCAGAGTAGCTGGATTACATGGGCATTCTGCCCGTAGAAAATGTTTTGTGAGTGAGAAAAACACAAAGCTTAGGCTCCCCTTCACACTATCAATGATAAATAAGCCCCAAACAATTTTGGAATAATATCTTATTTGCCGATGAAAGCAAGTTTAACATTTTCGGTTCCGATGGGCGTATAATTGTATGGAGAAGAAAAAATGGGGAACTTAATCCCAAGAACTTAGTAGGAACAGTTAAGCATGGCGGTGGAGGTGTCCTTGTGTGGGGGTGCATGTCAGCATCAGGACTAGGTAGTTTGGTATTTATTGATGGCATAATGAATCATGCTGTTTATATAAATATTTTAAGAGACAATTTAAAATTATCAGCACAAAATTTGGGTATTGAAAACAACTTTGATTTTTTTATCAAGATAACGATCCTAAGCACGCGGCTCTCAACGTTCGCCTCTGGTGTCTGTATAATTGTCCACAAGTTTTGAAAACACCACCTCAATCGCCAGATTTAAACCCAATAGAACAGGAGTCCCCAACTTTTTTGTAAATAAGGGCACATTCTAGAATACCGGTCGGACGGCGGGCACTATTTATTTTTTCAAGGTGAATTTATAGTTGGACATAGTCAATGATACACGCACATAATGTACAAAAAACATTTAATTCCAAAAATATAATATAACAAATAAAAATTATTGTGAATATTCTTGTGTAAAATAAATGATTACTAAATAATGGATACAAGATCTACAAAGTATAAAAATTCTTTATAAAAAATTTAAATTTCAAAGTCAATGGGCATTGCAATGGGCATTTTTGGCATTGCATTTCATTGGCCATTGCTTCGTAATTAGGAGATATTCCTGCTCGCGCGCCCGCGTAAGCAATCATTGAGGTGTTCATCTGTAAGTCGTGATCTGTACTCTGATTTGATGATATTCATTGTCGAAAACAAGGATTCACACAAGTGTGTGGAACCGAAAAATGAATTTATTTTATATGCTGCTCTTTTCAAGAATGGAAATTTGTTTTTGTTGACTATATTCCAGAAATTCTCATCTAATACAATGGATTTTAGGACAATGTCGTTCTTAAGATCCAAAATTTCTATCTCCAGTTCTTTTGCTCTAACTTGAACAAGCTCTGCAATGTATGTATCTACACTGCTCAAACAAATTAGGGTAGCAAGCAAAGAAGTTAAGAAAACCGTGCGAGACAGCCACGTATTAGCATAAAATGGATAGTAGACGCGTATCAATGCGCAATACAGAAAAAAAGACGTAAAACAATTTGTAATTAAGCTTTAATTCTACGAAAATATGGAAAAAACATGAAAAGATGATTTAGGGCAACAATTTGGTTACATGTAAACGATAAAAAAAAGTATTGTTTAGAAATGATGTAAGATTTTTAATATGGCGTGTGGTCTCTTCGAACAGCTAAGACTGCTGTACACCTGTTTTCCATGGATGCGATGATGTTATCGATAAGACTTTGGGGAATACTGTTCCACTCCTCAAGAAGTGCAATCTCCAAGTCTCGGAGAGTAAAAGGAGACCTTGGTCTCGCAGCAATGCGTCGTCCGAGCATGTCCCAAACATGCTCGATTGGATTCAGGTTTGGAGAGCACGCTGGCCATTCCATACGCTGTATTGTTTCAGCTTCAAGCATGTTCTCCACAAGACGACCTGTATGCGGTATGGCATTATCATGCTGGAAAACAAAGGAATCTCCAATGGCTGCAGCGTAAGGTATGACATGAGGTCTCAGTATCTCGTCTGCATACCTTCGGATCGTGAAAGTACCATTCCGAATGATATGCAGGTCCGTACGTCCACCTATGCTGATTCCACCCCATACCATAAAACCAGCTCGTCTGTATTGTGACCTTTCACGAAGGAATGTGGAGTTATTTCGAGTGCCCCTTTCCCTCCTTACCAAAACACGTCGGGTGTCACACTCCAGACTGAATCGGGACTTGTCTGTAAACAGCACTTGGCTCCAATCCTGTTGCTCCCAATTTCGATGTTCAGCAGTCCATCTTCTTCGGGCCGCACGGTGGCGTGAGGTCAACGGAATGCAGACCATTGGCCTACGTGCATAGAGACCTCCCGGATGAAGCCTATTACGTACTGTTTGGCTGGACACCCTTCGTCCTGTTGCGAAGAGAAACTGTCTTTGCAGCTGAGTAGCATTGTCTGTTCTGTTTCGACGAGCTGTTAACAGTATATACCGGTCATCAGTTGCTGTAGTGGCGCGTGGCAGACGTCCTGGTCGACGTATAACATTCCCTGTTTCTTGGAATCGATTCTACAGTCTTGCAAAGACACTTCTGGCGACTCCAACAGCATCCGCGATACTACGTTGTGTTTGCCCGATTCAAGTCTGCCTATAATATGCCATTCCATGGATTCTGGTAAATCACGTTGTTGAGACATTTTCAAGTCACCTTTTCTCAAAAAGAATAACTGAGCAATCGAATTTCACAGTTAAGGCAGTGAAACAGACGTTTCTGCAGCATCTCAATTTCCGCCCTTATGTTATTTTTCCGGTTTTTGACGTCATGAACTTTGATTTGCATATGAAGTTTTCTTTTTCTGTTTCCTGCTAGGCTTTAAATTATGGATGATTTATTTTATGTTACTTATCGGTGTAAGTACTTGCGTAATTTCGTTAAAACCATGTGCTCCCCTAATTGTTTTGAGCAGTGTAGTTCGGTTACATTTACTTGGTAAGTAAAAGGATTAACATAGTAGTTGACCATTGGCTCGATGATATTAAACTGTTGAAAGCGCTTTTCAAACTGGTCTTGAAGTAATTGACGGTTGATAGCAAATGTTGATAATTCAATTTCCCTGTTGCCTATCATTTATTTTATATTTGGAAAATGCACAAATGACTTCATCTTCAAATGTGATGTCCACTTAGCCAGTTTAGCTTTAAACGAGTTTATAGACCCTATCATTGTAGCTATATGTTTGTCCTTTCCCTGCAGCTCTAAGTTCAAATAATTCAGTTTTTCCATTATATCTGTTAAAAAAGCCAAATCCGCTAGCCAACGAGGGTCTGTTAGTTAAAAAAAACATTTTGATTTTTGCAACTGAGATAATTTTTTATTTCTTCAATTAAATCTACATATCTAGCAAGAACTTTGCCTTTACTGAGCCAACGTACTTCAGTATGCAGAATGAGACCAGGACCTTCAGGATTTTCTAATAGGGTGTTAAAAAGACGATATTGCAAAGGAGCTGCGTGAATTAAGTTGTCTATTTTTGTAATTATTTTCATGACTTATCCGAAGGGAAGTATTCTACCACATAAAACTTCTGATGGATAATACAGAGATACGACATAAAGTTTGGAAATGATTCATCTTTTATGCAGAGGGCAATAAATGTATTGACATTACCCACCATTGCTGGTGCCCCATCAGTGGTTATCGCAGACAGATTCTGGAGAAGCATATCTATCGACTTTGCATATATTATAAATATTTTATAGATATCCTCACCTGTTGTTCGTCCTTTCATGGGTAATATTTTTAGTAGATCTTATTTTACAGTAAAGTCACTAAATACCATTCTCACCATAACTGCTAACTTGCAGTGTCTGATATGTCTGTATACTCGTCGAATTGTACTGAGAACCACTCACATATTTCCAAGTCACTCTTTAACTGAGTTTGCATGTCCTTTGAAATGACTTGTATTCTCCTTGTAACGGTGTTATCTGACAACTGTAAGTCTTGCATTGCTGACATGATATCACGTTTGTTGGAAAATCCCTCAAATAAGCAATCGGCGCCAGTAATAAATGCTTCTTTTAACAACTCACCATCCTGGAAAGGCTTTTTCTTCTTTGCGAGTATGTGAGAAATTTTTAAAGAAGCAATAGTGGCATTTTTAGATCTAAACAGAGGCGTAGTGAAAACTGACTGTTGAGCGGACAGATTCGATTTTAGCAGATCAATTTTCTTCCTCCCTATTTCGGATTTAAGTGGATAATTCGTATTAAAAGTAGCATGAATTGTCAGGAAATGATATTCAACATTATGATTTTTTCGGCACCGCGACGCCATTTCCACACAACAGACAAATACATTTGTATTTTAAATTGACAAAGCAATATGAATCCTCCCATTCAGTTTTAAAATTATAAGTCCGTTGTCGTTTACTTGATCCATTTATTTTGGGGTAAAAATAAGGAAGTATTTAAAAACAGCGAAGGAGGAAACACAGTATACAAAAAATATGATCATATATTTATGAACATATAATGAAGTAGATACGTCGAATGACCGTTTATCTCACAGCACAAACCACACTACTGGCTCTCACGAGATGAACTCCAGACAAATGTCTGTGTTGTGACGGCAAGCATAGAAACGGACCGGTTCATTTCATTTTAGGTATGGGAGATTAGGTTGGCGAAGATTTGGCACGAGGGAGAAAAGAGATCGGTCGAATTACGCTTTGTGCTTCTATCTGTGTTGGACGCCATTTCTAATTTTGTGTGGTTAATCATTAAAAATGAGAAAAAATTTACATAGCATTTTATTGAAAACTGAAATTTTTTATCGTGGTCGCGCAGCGGCGGGCACACGTAAAATGATCGTCGGGCGCCATGGTGCCTGCGGGCATAGGGTTGGGGACCCCTGCAATAGAACATATTTGGAGAGAACTGGAGGTTCGAGTACGAAAACACGACATTCACACGAAAAGCGAACTAAAAACAATTATGATGGAAGAATTTATGAATATTGATGCAGAAATTACAAAAGAACTAGTGCAATCTATTCCCAGACGTTTAAAAGCTGTGGTGGATGCTAAAGGATATCCTACTAAATATTAATTTAACGAAAAACTAGAATATTTACTAATATGTAGAGATTTTTTACAAGTGTGCGATGACTTCTGTGAGATAAAGTTTTTGTTACTTTTTGATTATTAGTTTCTTAAAAATAAAGTTTTACTATGCTTTAAAAATATTTCATTTAGTTTTGTTAAGAATAGATTATAAATCTTATTATTAAATATCCATTCTGAAATATTCATTTTAATTAATGTATAGACCCCTATTTCATTGAAAATCGTAAGTGTACGAACACTTTTGAGAGCCACTGTATATTAATTTATTATGCAATTTTTTGGTGTGGCCACGCGTGGTTAAGTTGCTCGTTTATGGTTTCCATGGGCACAATGTCATGATCTCTCGAGGTCACGACATTGTTCTTCGCAGATTACAGTGAAATCTCACCAGTTACTACGAGAAGAACGAGAGCTGACGAGGTGAACGTCTCTTTTAAAAAATCTTACATTCGACCAAATATAAAAAAACTAACTTAAATGATTGCAACGGGTGCTCAAACTTAACAGCCAAGCTGGCTTCTTAATTATGAGAAATTTTTCAACTTTGAACAGAGACGCCTCAAATTGTGTTGTTGGCAAATCAATGATGGCACTTTGGTAGCCTTCTCGTCGGTGTGGGCAATGACTTTTTTCAGTTTGACTTGGTTGATAAAAGATTATTGCTGTTAAATAGTACGGTAGAAACCCGTCGAGATTCCCGGTTAATTTTTTGAAAAGTTAAAACTCATATCAAGCAACAAATGTAAACCTTAGTTGATTGACAAAAAAAAGTTTACAAATTTATCCAAAAACTTTTATTTTGATACCCCAAACATATTTTTACGATCTGCTGTTCTCTCAGAATAGGTCTAAAAACTAAAAAAAAACTCTCATTGAATTAACATATAGACAAAGTATTTAATTACCATAAGACTGTTCAAAGAATACCCTGTGCACACCAAATCTGACACTGATATGAACGCCTTATAAGGGCGATGGCACAGTTAAAAATGTATTCCAAATGGCGTGTTTTTAAAATTTAAAAGTTAAGTGTGCGGGGGATAAAAGTAAATTTAAGCAAAGAAACTAGCGCGCGCATGCTTTTCCCGTATATTTTACATGGTAAGTTTGCCGCTCTGCCTCGCCCGAATCTTTGTTTCAATCTTAATTTTCTCTTTGACTGCCACAACTACACGGTAAGGCCTTTGTTCTGATACCCAAACCACAATTTTACGTTCCGCCGTTCTTTTAAAATTGGTCTCAATATATATATATAAACCTTATAGAAATTTCTTGTTTTAACATACAGATGAGATCTCTGATTAATTCATATCTCTTTTGAAAAAGAAAAATCCTACGTATGTTAAAATTTTTTTCCTCTATTACAAGGTACAATTTAAAAAAAGGAAAAAAAGATTCCTCATATTGAGTTAACAACTGCCGGCTACTCAGTACCCTCTAGTACAGAGCTCCGCAACATTTTATCTTCCACGGCACAACAGCGATTTTTCGATAATTCCGCGGCACACCACAAGAAAAAGCTTGCGAATACACAAATTACAATAAATACTTATATGTTTTTATTAGATAAAAAATACACAATAAAATAGCTCTATGTATCAAGATAATTATAAGCATTTAAGTTTTATATAAATCATTTTGAATTATGCACCAACACAAGAACAAAAATATAAAATTATAGTTTACAAGTAAAAAAATTTTCTCTTTGAATTTTTATATTAAAATTTGCTTTTTCGTCTTTACTTAAGCCTAATAAATCAAAGTTAATTTAAACATAACTTATTCATTAATGATATATTTGAGCTTGTTTTGATGAACATATGTACGCTTAATATTTGTCTATATATTAGAAGAGCTACTCGAAGTTCATGGTCAAGACCCTTTAAACATGATCATTTGTCATTTTTAATTAGAACCAGTGTCGAAAAACATTATTAGCATAAGTATGTGGTAGAAAAAGGGAGAAAAATTGCAATGGCCTTGTCATAAATTTGTGGATATTCTTTCTTAGCTAAAATCCAGAAATATGACGCTCGAGCATACATACAATGTATGGTAACAACATGTTTTTTCTTTGTGTATAATTTCGACCCAGAGAAATATTAGCAAAAAGTTAGAGGAATATTTTACTTAGAAAAATTTCTAACTGATGCGGTGGTTAATTTTTTTTATTATTATAATCGATAAAATCCCCGCGGCACAGTCAAGATCACCTCGCGGCACACTAGTGTGCCATGGCACGGCGGTTGCAGAGCACTGCTCTAGTATAAAGAAACTCGTTTTAAAGGAAATCGTTTATCGGGGAGCATTTACTCACCATACAGCCTTTACAGAGAAGAGTCTCACGTGTGTTATCGATACGATATAATTCATAGAATGAGGAAATTCTGACCGATTGATTTTTCCCCGGCAAGATATACAGGAATGGTGGGTATAATACGCGCTGCAAACAGGAGGTTGAAGTCACCTGAAAGTCTTTCTTGGTTCGAAGGTAGAAAAACTAATTTTGAAATAGTTTTTGAATATGATGTATAGCAACATTAATTGATTGTTAAAGGGTCTCATCTTTCGGAAAGTCTTGGAAATAACTCTCAAGCCCAAAGTTTAAAATCAGTAAAATTATCATGATTAATAGTTTCAGTCAAGTATAATTTTTCTTTGCAGATAACTTCATCTATGAAAAAAAATTCTGAAATTATTTGGAGACTGTAGAGGGACAAACTTTACCGTTAGATCCAAGATTCTTCTTCACGAATTCTAAGGCACCCGCAACACTTTCATCGCTGGAAACATCCAAGGGTAACACTTTTAGGCGATTAGAGCATGTCTGCTTGAGATCGTTTGCACCAGTGCCTTCGGGAAAGAGGCAACTGGCAAAGACGTGAAAGCCTCTGGAATCGAGTTTCTTCGCTAGCCGATTTCCGAATCCACTGTCGCATCCTACGAAAGAAAAATACATTTTTAAAGCAGAAATATACATTTCCAGCATACAGCTTGCCTTCGGCCTAGGTTTCGTCGTTGTTAAGGGCTCCTCACCAACAGTGTTGCCAACCTCTAGGAAGCGCCTCCCCCTAGCGCCATCTCGAAATCCCTCTGTTCCCCCCTAACACCAACTTGAGATCACCCTCGACCTTCCTAAAAGAAATTCTGGTTCCAAATAGGCATCCTGTTTGAGAGATAAATTGAAATAAATAGAAAATACACATATAATGAAATGGAGGTTTATTTACATTTGACATATGTATGGAACTTATAATCAAATAAAAAAATGCGTCTCGATTGTACAAAATATTAAAAAAAGTTCCTCTCCCCACAAAATGGCCCTGAAAAATGTGGCCCCTAAAAAAACCCCTTTTCATCTAACTTACCCCCAAATTTAGGGGGAAAACCCCCAAGTTGGCAACACTGCTCACCAAGTAATAACCGATAAGTACTTTAGAGGGAAAGGAATTCCTAGTGCTGAATTTTTCTAAATTTTTAGTGGTGACTGACAACGTTCAGTCATTCAGTCCGCTTTGGAAAGAACCATCGTCTATCACGGACTGTGGAAAATTTAGGGCGTATGATGACAAAATGAATGAGACTTTTCCGTAAAGCCAGGCCCACTGGGCGGGCTCTGTGTAATGAATACATTCTGTCTGAGGAAGTTAAACAATTAGCTGGAGTTGGTGGTTTCCCAGTTCATTTTCTGTCTACATTTAGATTAGTAGAGCAAAAGTTAGTGAATTAAAAAAAATTCTTGTTCTCCAGGTCTAAATCATTGTTCTTTTTTAACTTAAAAAAATTACTTGTGGTATACTTTAAGTTAGCAAGAAAAGTCCCATACGTAATCGTCATGAATACAGTTATGTAAACGTCATTTAACTTTAAAAATATGTTTTAATTTTACCCTTCTTTCCTGTGATTGCTCCCTTTGGACTGCTTTCGCCAAATTGTAGCTCCTTTAAAAAAAATTCCCATCAGCACTTTGAAAAGTTTTATATAAAATCAACTTAATGATTAAAACAGTCAACTAACATACAAAGACGGCCCGCGTTAACTAACGAAACAAGAATTTCGGCAATACAGGTGTGGTTTGGTTTTGGTTTGGAGCGCTACGGTCAACTTTTTGCTATACGAGGGCTAATTAGACTGGGACCTGCAGTTTAAAGCTTATTCTGAACGGCTACAAATATCCATGCTAACAGTGGGATTGGAACCCACAGAATCTGAACCGAATGCCAGAGTCCGAGTCATTTAGCCATCACCTGGCTCGGTAACACAGGAACAGCCAGCTTCTAAAAATCGACAATAAAATCAAAGGGGTGGCTACTACCCGTGAACTAGATAATAGTTCATCTTTAGGCTGAGGAACATTAGGTGTGATTTCACATTAGGTGCAATGGTTTATTCACAGATGCTCGCTCCCATAGTTTAGCTACCCCTTTATTTTTACCTTGGATTTTAAAAAAGCTGAGTGTTTTTGTGTTGCGTTTTCCACAAGTTTCCTCTAAGCAAGTTTTAGCGTTCATTATCTTTGTGTACATCTACTCCGTCCATTTCATTTTTAGTAATTATTTTTAATTCCTCCCATCCGTAAATTTGAAAATTTGATAATTTTAATAATATTCAATGAAAAAAAATTCAAATGAAATAATTATTGAGGTAAGGGGGCAGAGGAGTTAACCTCTCATATCTTCAATGGTTATGTTTATCGGGGTAGAATTTCTTCGCTAGGTATTTTTCTAATGTATGCTAGCATGAATATTTTTTAATTCTGTCTTATGCATTTGAAAACATTGCCTTAAATCCAGTGTACGTATTTTAAAATTTTTTTTAAAAATTTAAATTTAGGGAAAGAAAAAAAACCAAACCGGCAATTTTAGTTTTGTAGGTCGAAAATTCACTACCCTGAAAAAAATTAACTGCTGAATTTTTTTTAAACTACATTTTATTTAAATGCCTACCATCGCATGTAGTAAACATATATGAGAAATATGAATCTGCTTATCAGTGATTAGGAAAATACCGAAAGGAAAATTCCCGTAGTTTAACACATTCGCTACCAATGAAATTAAAGAAAAAACGCATATTGTTTAGGAAAATATTTGCCTGTTGGCTCTGTTGGCAAAGGCAGCGAGCCAGTGATATCTGAACGTCCCTGGTTCGATGCCGATCGCTGACAAATCCACTGCCGTGTACACTAACGGCGGTTGATGCCCGAAAAATCTGTCGTGGCTGTAATATCCTACAAGTTCTCAAATTTACCTCTGGAGGTGCGGGGTCAAGTGTTTTCGCTCTCGTCACTTGAATCGATTCATAGGGGGTGAAGCTAGTCCACCTATATAGTGCCCCTATAATAAAGAGGCCAGTAATACCGCAGCGATAACAGGCAAATGTCTAAGGACAAGGCCTCCGCATTAGAAAAAAAGAATATTCCTGTCCAAGAGACACTCCATTTCCGTTCAACGTAAATGCAACGACCACGTCTGATACCGTGACTATTCATAATTATTTTGTCAAATCTAATAATGGTCGATTGAACCAACCAATATGTCGACGCTATTCTTAACACTGAAAAACCTAGTCATGTCGTAAATGTCTTATGATGTTAACTCTTAAATACGAAGAAGACATTTGAATGCACATTACTTTAGTGATTATAGCTATGGCATTAATTAAAATTTGCTTCTGAAGGAAAGGAATTGAACTAACATTTATTTGTTGTCAGTCAAATTGAGAACTGATTGATTGCTATTAGAATATTAATGCAGAAACTATTTTGAAAATTTCTTTTAACGTTGAAGTGAGGAAACACTAAAGGCCCGTCCTCGGTTTAAAACTGCAATAGCGATTCCAATTAGCATTTGTTTGTCGCTAATGTTTGCTTAAAAAAAATGTTTCCAGCGTAAGATTACGACGTCATTGTGGATAAATTTTCTGAGCATAAAGAAAGAAAAATACCACTATACACCATGTTTATAACACAATCCTAAAGCATGCAATTAATTTTGAAGTAGTATTTAATATGTACATTTTATTGCAACTAAACAGTTTCATGTTAAGAATTTTCAAATATTAAAACAGCCTTTAGATTTTCAAAGATCACGTCTTTGAACAAGCCTTTTTAGATTTTTACTAATAATCAATCTTTAAAATTTCACAGATTTATTGGTCATGTATTTATTGGTAACAGAAATGTCAACGCAACACGTGGTAAAAATTCATGTGCTTCGAAGAAAAAAAAGTGGTTAGATATTTTTTGAAGGACAAAGAAAGTAACTGATGTTAATTACTGGAGGGAAACTAAAATTTTCTCTTGAAAGATATGGGAACGGTCCCCTATCGAGTGCTTAAAGCAACACTGATTAATACACCATATATTAATAACGTAATTAGTATATTTGTACTTAGGTGAAAATTTTACTCAGGCACTCGGACTCCATATTAGCATGTTCCTCATTGAAAATTCGCTTCCTGATGGTTTCCATTTCATTAGCATAGTAAATACCTCGTTGCTGTATGTATGTGAAATCCCATTCGAAAAATTCGTTTGGTACTGAGTACAGCGTTCGAGCGCTCATAAAATCTACATTTCTGTATATTTATACCTTTATCTCTTTATTCTTTAGAAATAAACCATTCGGTCATAAATTTTTTTTAAAAATACACAATTTAATATTCTAAACTCGCTAGTACTTTTAAACTTATTTTCGAAGAAAAACTCATTTAAGTATATACATTATTATCTTATAAAGATGAGGAGAATTTTGAATAAAATTCCTCAAAATACCATATTTTATGAATAAAAATTTCTACACTGGTGTAAGAAATTAAGAGAATTTGCAGACTTGGTCGATTATCTCTAGGACTACTGTACCGATTTTAATGAAATTTGATATGTACATATATTGATACAATACAAAACAAATAACCATTCAATAATTGTAATACACACGAATGATCGTGCGTAACACTCGTTGGAGTCGGAAGGTATGAAACAGCGGTTGCAGAATAAACAGAAAAATGGGTTAATAGGGGGTATGGTTCCCTCTTACAGATATACAGGTCTCGCAGCGTGATTTCATACTTGAAATAAGGCAGTTTATCATTTCCTGTGGCAATTGGTCCCACTCGTTCAGCAACGCTGTTTTCATTCCCTGGATGGTTCTCGGGGGGGGGGGTTGCGAGTTGCAATTGCCCTCCCCAGAGCGTCCCAGACATGCTCTATAGGGTTAAGGTCTGGAGATCTGGCTAGCCAATCCATCTGGAGAATATCCTCACTCTCTAGAAAATCGTCGACCAGAAGAGCTCTATGTGGACTCACGTTATCGTCCATTAAAATGAACTCAGGGCCAAGTGCACCCCTGAAAAGGCGAACATAGGGCTCCAAGACCTCATCCCTATACCTCACACCAGTCACAGTGCCTTTTTCAAAGACATGGAGAGGTGTGCGGCCATCCAACATGATGCCTGCCCAGACCATTAAACCTCCTCCGCCATAATGGTCGATTTCACGGACATTGGAGGGTAGGTAGCGGGTCCCTGGTTCTCTCCATATGAACGTACGGCGAGAATCGGTGTTTAGGCTGAACCGGGACTCATCAGTGAAGAGAACGGTCGCCCATTGATCCATACTCAAATCTCTATGCTCTTTGCACCATGATAAACGGATTCTCCTGTTCGTAGAAGTGAGCGGAACGCAAACAGCAGGTCTTCTTGCAAACAACCCTCTCTCATGAAGTCTTTTGGAAACAGTCACCCTTGATACACGGGTTCCTGTGGCTGCATACAAGTCACTAGAGAGCTGAGAAGCTGTAGCACTCCTGTTACGCCTCGCTATAATCGACAAATTGCTATCTTCTCTGGCCGTCGTGGCTCTTGGACGACCTTGCCCAGGCTTTCTCTCGATTGATCCGGTATCCTGGAACTGTTTCCATAAGTTACACACGACGCTGGGCGTTAAATTGAACTCTCTACAAATTTGGACTTGAGATTGGCCTGCTTCTAGCCTCCCCACAATTCGCCACCTCATTACATCATCTAAACGTTGGTGGTTACTCATTTTTACTGTTACAATTTGCTGCAAAATAACACCAAGAAATTCACTGAGGTGTGCTAGCGAATGAAATGCGTCTTAACTTACGCGCGCTTATAAAGCCTGTCTCTCTACTGGCTCCGTCTACACACACGTGTACGATTTCGTATTTGACGTACAAGATTTGCATTTTTGTCTAGAAGCAGTGGTTTTACATTCAGTTCAGTTCTTTTCATGAAATTCGATAAAATATGCAAATTCTCTTAATTTATTTCACCAGTGTTTAACACAAAAGTCTATAAACAAAAACCTATCCTCTATTTTTTTTCAGAGGGGGAAGGAGTTGTCGGTGAATTTGAGGTCTACCCTCATTCCCTAGTGAATTGGTGCGTTTACAATATATAAATTTCAAAATGTTTATACAATATAAATTGCAATAATATGCCACAATTAGCCAAAATTTAATTATGATGAGAATATTTGAACAGATGTAACTCTCCGTCCTCCATTACATATGTTGTAATATGCTATTCAGGACGTATGAACAATTTTGACAATATATTCTATAACTAGATTATCAACAGTCTTACCCAGTATTCTTGAATATATAAAATATAACGCGTTTTAAAAGTATAAACAATTTATTTTAATATGTTTTTGAATTAAAGAATATATTAAAAGTTCTCGTCTTCTTTATGTTAGAAAGTATTTTAATAATAAAATTATACATTTTCCAAATCTCTTGCCCAGCTATATATAATACATTACGTTATTGGGAAGGAATGATAAATTTTGGCAACATTCGATTTAAAAATACAGAAAAAGGGGTACAGAAAAAATAATCTCTTTGTCTTTTTTTAATAAATATTACAGATTATTCTCACGTCATTCTCAGTTAAAATCGACAATATTCTATTTTATAACATGCGTCTCCCATCTACCCTGGTTTTTAAGCCAATCTGTACCAATTTCACGCCTTCACCCAAGGCAGGTAGTATAATTATATAATTAATTGTATTAATTATACTAACTGCATTTGTTATCAAAGAAAATCGAGTAAAAGAGATTAATTTACAAACTAGCCCAGGACCAGGCCTTTTAACTTATAGACACTTGACTAGCAATCCTGTTTGATTAAATAAAACCTATAAAAGCCGTCTGAAATCCAAGATCGAAAAATTATACCCCCCAAAAATTATGATACAAATTATATTAAATCTTACCTGTTATCAACACAGCTTTGTTATAGGGATTTATCTTTTTCTTACGAAAATACCGTACGCTCAGTCGATACGCGCACAGTAAAAAAATGACGGGTAGAACGAAATGGACGAAGCGGCTGTGGTGAAACGGAATCGTCGCCTGGAATACGATGAAAATAATCGCGGCCGACGAGGCCAGAAGAGCGAAGAACAGCTTTTCAGCCATCGTAATACATTATACAAACTGCGTGACCGTTGATTCAATTATACAGTCTGAATAAATGAGCAGAAGGAAAAAATGAATAACACCTCATCTTATTATATAATTTCTACCAAGATGATTCTTTAGAATTTTCTTAAAATTGTTTTCAAGGGAACACAAACTTGACTCCGACGAAGAATGTCATTTGGGACATTTAACTTCCTAGTTTCAGGGATGGGATTGGACACTTCGCTACTTTCGTAATCATTGAGTGATCACAAGCGAAACAATTGAAACGCTTTTGCGTATGACATTTAATTTTGTATGTTATTCAGACTTTCCAGTACAGTCTTAAAAATAATATAGCATTAGTACTTAAACGAATATATATATATATATATATATATATATATATTGAAACTAATCTTCTTTTTACACGGAGGTTGCGCTCCAGACTGTGTGGTGAAAAAGAAAAAAATCGTGTAAAAAATACATAGGGTATATGGTAAAATGATGGATATGTTCAACGACATGTTTTTGTTTATAAAATAAAGAAAAATTTTAAATTAATAAATAATTGAAAAATTACATAAAATAATTTTTCTTTTATATTCGTGTAAACTTTATACATTAAACTAAGAAAACCAGATTCTAAACAATCTCTAAGTACGTAAAAAAAATTGAAGTTTCTTGAAATTCAAATTAATCAAAGCTTTATTTTAAATTTAAAAAATAAAGTTTAAAAAAAAGTAAAGTTCAAGTACAAAATAAAAGATATATAGGATTAGATCGCCTCGCACTACAGGCGTTGAAAGTAGGTTTTTCGGTGCAGGTGTTTGTGCGGAATGAAAAAAAGCAAAAATATATTTTTTTATCGTGTAAAAAAGCCGATAATATAAAAAGAGGATTTTATATATATATATATATATATATATACACTGCTGGCCACCCAAATTGCAACACCAAGAAAGACAAGAGATATCACAACAAAATTTATTTTGTAGATAACATGTTGACCAAGTATCAAATGATTAAATTTATAGACTTCTGTGAAGTGTGGTTCCTGCCAAAATCAGTAGCCAGAGTAGCCGCCATTCTTGGAGATCACCGCTGCGACACTCCTCGGCATTGATTCAAAGATACTTTGGATGAGTTCTTGGGGTACAGCAGACCAAGCAGCTGCCACACGTTGCCAAAGTTGATCTGCTGTGGCAGCTGGGGATGGAATCTGGGTCAACCCTAGAGCAACCGTGGACCACATGTTTTCTATCGGCGAAAGATCCGGAGAGCGAGGCGGCCAGGGAAGCAATTCAATCTGGCGATTGACAAAGAACCGTTGGAAATGCGTGCCACGTGTGGTCACGCATTATCCTGTTGAAATATGGCTGTGGGCAAGCCCTGAAGGAAAACTGGCTCCAACACCTCGGAGATGTAGCGCTGGCTGTTTAAAGTACCGGCAATGCGTACTAGAGGTGTGCGAGAGTGATATCCAATACCGCCCCATACCATAATACCCGGTGCAGGACCAGTGTGGCGGTGAATAACGCAGCTGTTCAGCATCCTCTCTTCACGGTGTCTCCAGACTCGAATGCGACCATCGTGGGGTTGCAGACAGAAGCGTGACTCGTCAGTAAAGACAATTTCATACCATTCTGCCGTCCACATCCTTCTGTCATCGCACCATTGGCGGCGGAGACGTCTGTGGTTCTGCGTGAAGGGTAGACAAAGCAATGGACGTCTTGCGGACAGACCACTCTGCTGTAAACGGCGTCGAATGGTACGTGCAGACACTGGATGATGCGTTACAGACTGCATGTGCTGTGCTATGGTTCGTGATGTGACTGAGCGATCCGTCACTGCCATGCGCACAATTTGCCTGTCATCACGTAAAGTGGTGCGCTGAGGTGGATGTGATCGAACATGCCGGTCCGTCGTACCCTCCTGCATCCAACGATCACATATCCGCATTACAGTTGTTTGGTTTCGTCCAACACGACTACCGATTTCCCTGAAAGATAATCCACAATCTCGGTAGGCCACTATCCTTCCTCTGTCGAACTCGGATACTTGATCAAAAGATGATCGCTGTTTTCGACGAGGCATAATTGATCGTTTTTTTGAAAAAAGCACAAGAAAAACACAATTGCCGAACTTGAAATCGTCAAAATCTCCAAGCCTTAAATAGCGCTATGAAGTGGCGCCATAGGCGCGTGTGATGTGCTTCTGCGCTGAATTTCTAATCACTTGCATATGTCACCTCCGCTAATGCATGTTGTAAATTTCATGTTATTTGCACGTTTCCTTCAGGGTGTTGCATTTACAGTGGCCAGCAGTGTATATACAGAGGCTGTTCACAGATTTTTTAGACGATGTATATTGTATTCACAAAACTAAATTACATAAAATTCTTGTGTTTTAAATGTTCTATTTGCCATCCTTTATTCTGAACTATCTTTCGACACCGCAATTTCCAGACTAATAATGCCTTTTGAAGTGTCAGAAGAGGTAATCTATCCCATTCCTCCTGAACAGCTTTCCAGAGTCCTGTAAGGGTTTTGGGACGACGTTCGGATAATGCAGAATTTAAAAGTCCGAAAGCACAAAAATCCATAGGTGATACATCGGGAGATTTAGTAGGGATATCAGTGAAGGGTATGGCCTTGATACCAGTTTTTTGTTCCATTTCTTTTAGGAAATTTACATTGGATTTTGATGTGTGACTGCTAGCTTTGTCCTGATGGAGTCTCACAGATTGATGACACTGTGGGTAAAGCGATGGTATTTCATTCAGAAAAATTGGCGATAAAATATGTTCCTGATAGTATTTGGAGTTAATCTTGACATTTTTTCCACTCTCTTTATTTTTAACTTGCCCTTATAAGAAAAACCAGCAACAATCATGAATCCCTTAGAAAAACTTTCTTTCGATTCTTTGAACCATGTACTTAAATTTTGTTGCAATCATTTAAATACACCCATGATTCATCTATTGTGACAATTGATTTCCATTTTTCTTTGGATAAGTGTTTCTCATATAGAATTCTGCAGCGTGTCCTGCGTTCAGCGATATGATTTGGAAGAAGACGATGCACATTGCGTTTTTTCGCTTTCTTAAGATTTAAATCAACGTTTATCATTTTGTTTACAGTGGACACCGAGAATTTTAATGATTTTGCAACTGTCCTTTGACTAGGGGGATTTTCTTTTAACATTAAACAGCGTACCTTTGCAATAGTCGAAGACGTCCGTTTTTTCCTTGGATACTTGTTTGGAATTTTTGTCCCACTTGAGGCTCCAATTTGACGTTTTTTTCCTTTCTTGTTGACGATATTATCTATCGACGCTTTAGATATCACAAAACCATAACTCTCACATCGATTTTGGATAACGGAGTATGCATATTTCTCTTCGGAAAGAGCATAAATGTACCCTTCGAACCACTGCTTTGTTAAAAACGCCATTTTGAATAAAAACAAAACTTTCAAGCCGCAGGCGATAATTTTGACTTTTAAAAACATAGTACAATTGCAATTATTTCTTTTGCAGCAAACGATTTTTTATTACCGCTTACCAAAATCGTCTAAAAATGTGCGAACAGCCTCTGTATATATACAACACCAGGTAGGAAAATAAATACTTTTACTTATTGAACGTATAAAGTATAGTATGAAGAAAACATGATTAAATTTGTAGGCAATTTGGGTGTATACAGGGTCCGAAATTAGTACACACAGCTGTCGCCTCTGGCAGCTAAAGCGGCTCTAACCCGGTTAGGCATCGAGTCGAACTGGGTTTGGATGACGGATACGGGCAAGTCATTCCATGCTGCTTAAAGTCTATGCTACACTTTGTGAATCGTAGTGGCTGGAGAGCGATGACGGCCCAGTCTCTCAGCAACCCATGACCAGATGTTTTCAATGGGTGAGAGATCTGAAGAACGTTCTGGCCAGGGCAACAGTCGAACACCCTCTGTGTCGAGGTAGGCCAGGACACGACGGGCAACATGCGGTCTTGCGTTATGTTGCTGAAAGATGACGTCTTTGAGGCCTCGAAGATAGGGCACAGCCACCGGCCTTAAGATCAGTAAAATGTAACGCTGGCTCTTCAGATTACCATCAACGCGAACAAAAGGTGTTCGTGTCGTGTACCCAATGGCTGCCCATACCATCACATCAGGTGCAGGGTCCGTATGACGATATCGAATGCAAGGAGGCCACGTGCGTTCTCCTCGGTGCCTCCAGACACGGATACGTCCATAATCATGCTACACACAGAACCGGAACCCGTCTGAAAAGACGACGTGGTGCCATTCATGTATCCAGTTTTGTCGTTGGGCGCACCACTGTCGCCTTGCGTGTCTATGCTGTCGACCATTATTGCAGGGAAGCCGCAATATTGGTCGCCATGCTGAGAGTTCGTGTTGCTCCAAACGACGTTGCACTGTCCTTGTGGATATTTGTCGTGCTGCAAACAAGCCCATATCCTGACTCAAGGTTCGTGATGTTTCTGAACGATCCCACATGGCGTACCTGAGAATATGTCTGTCCTTTCGCGCGTTAGTGGTTGAAGACCGTTGAAATCCTGCATGGCGTTTCCATATTCGCACGGCAGTCGCTGGCTTCCGACCCATGCGAGTAGGAATATCGCGGAACGATAAACCGCACTCTCGATAGGCCACAATCCTGCCGCTATCGAATTACGACACGTGCTGGTAGCCGTTTTTCCTTCTTATACGAGGCATAACACGATCTTCTCACAAGCAACCAACATTCAAATGCGATTTCCGTATGAGAAACCAGCTGCGTAACTTTCCTTTTAAATAGAGTTTGAGATGTCGCTTCTCCCTCCTGCGTCTTTCGATTGCGCTTAAATGCTAATTGTTGGCATATCCCAGCATCTTCTTCCTTTCATGCGAATTTAACGTTTGTATCATCCCTCCTTCACGGTATTGCAATTTTAATGGCCGGTGTATATATAAACATATATTACCGGCAATGTGTGAAATGCAGTCATTCTATAGAATGCGTATGTAATCTATAGAATACGGGATGTTTTTAGGCAAAGTATGATATAGAAAGACAAGCACAATTTTGGCAAAGAATGAAAAGAGAGTCATGAAAATGACTTAATTGAAAACAAGTATATAAAAATGAAAGAAGAAATTCAAAATAAAGTACAGGACTTTCTTATTTAAAAACAACAGTAGAAGACCATTACTGATCTACTTCTAGTAACAAGGAAGGCTAGAATGACATTTTACATTGTAGGGTGAGCCAAAAGTTCGTAGAAATTTTAAAAATTCCTAAAAAAAGGAAGAAATTATGATAAAGAAGTGCAGTTTGCCAGAATGGACTCACAAGGAAGTCGGATGTTTTTGCCAGCAAAGTAAAAATTAGTTAGAAAAAGTCACCGGTAGAAGGCGCTGTCGACCCGAAACACAAGGAACAGGACAACAGTGCGTTCCATTCATTTATACTTGCTATAACAATTGTTTAACAAGACCTCCAGAATATTGTACGACACAACTAAGGCGACTCTTAACAGAGTGACCAACAACGCTCGATTGTTTAATGATAACATTCTGAAATCGAATGCGAATCGTTGTGCATCACAGTCATGTATTGCAAGATTGATTTGCAAAATTCTGCTGAATCTCGTATGTCAGCGCCATGTACCAGTGATTTTTTAAACTTTTTAAACTTTTTTTTCTGCTAAAAAAATCCGACTTCCTTGTGGCCTTTTTCTTTCAAACCGCACTTCTTCATCATAATTTCTTCCTTTTTTATAAATTTTTAAAGTTTTTAGAAACTTTTCGCTCCCCCGATACCTAATTGTCTCTTTCATACAAGAGCACTTTATATTTTCCACTTGGCCTTGCACATACACCTCACGAATCATTGACCGCTTCCTGTGGGCTGAGCGATAGCAGCATATCGAAGAGGTATTTCATGGTTCAGGAACGTTTTCAACTCTTAGTAACTACTTTGGATATAAACTGAGCATAGTGTGATCTGACATAAATTTGGTTAAAATTTTCTTCAGTCCCCCAGTCCACCGGTCAGTTTATTCATTTTGCGTCCAAATACCAAATATATTTTCAATGCACTTTTGGCGCTACCATGGCTTTGTGAGTGGCTTCGCTTTTCCTGGACGATCTTCAAAGTCGAACAGTACTTCGTTAGCTTTCTCACCACATCATTCGCCAATTGTCTGTCGTTGTCGGACTGTAGAATAGATGGTGCTCCAAGCATCACAAATGAGTCAACTACGATTCACGATACTTCTTCAGCTGTTTTTGATGTCAGAGCTTTGAGAACCACAAACAGTCAGATGATCTTGGGACACCATTATAAACTTGTATTCCCTGTTAGGTTGGAACTGAACTCAATAAAATCGACCTGACAAAGGGAATTGAAATCAGAAAATGCCATAGGCTTAAGCAAATTTTTTTAAACAACTTTTTGTTTTTTTATGGCACGGTTGACATAGATGGCACGGTTGACATATTTCATCTAGAGCTCCTTCATGGTTGTGTACAATAATAGTTTAATTTAGAGATAGTTAGGAAACCAAGTTAGGAACAAGAAAAGATAAATTAAGTTAGGAATAGTTTTCATTTAGGTTTTCATTTAATTTTGTTGATTAGGGATTGCAGCCCTGATCAGCATCCTTTTCAAGTAACTGTCAGTTGAGTGTTTGAATTAAATTTAAGTTTTTTCTTCTGGAGACTTGTTGCACTGAACTGGCCATTCTTGTATGCACGCCTTCAGAGGACGGGTGAGGGAAGTTGTAAGGAAAAACATAAAACTAGAATATAGGGGGGCTTTTGTTAGGGAAAAAGGGGAATTGGCAATCAAAAATTATTAACTCACGAAAGTTCGCCATAAAAAGAAGAAGGGTTGTTAATAGCAAAAACTATCAATAGGGGTCGCCACTAGACGGGTACCGTTCAGAAAAGAGATATTTTTCAGCAGAATTAAGTTACGTAAAAAGATTACATAAGAAGAAATGTGGAGAACATTCCATGATAAATCAGCGGAAAGATTGGGTGGGAGTGTAAAAAAGAAAAGCTAGTTAGTCGGCACATAAGTTTGAGAGAGGTAACACGTACGTCTTCATGAGAGATTTCAAATGGGGTGGAACTTTGTCGGAGCTCTGGACAAAACGTAATGGAATAAAAACCAGTTAATGGAACTATGTCGTGTATATTCATTGCAGTGCCCGATTGCTTTTCATTAATTAATAACCCATGACAACGAACTCTGTCATATATATACAGAGGCTGTTCGCACATTTTTTAGACGATTTTTGGTAAGCGGTAATAAAAAATCGTTTGCTGCAAAAGAAATAATTGCAATTGTACTATGTTTTTAAATGTCAAAATTATCGTCTGCGGCTTGAAAGTTTTGTTTTTATTCAAAATGGCGTTTTTTACAAAATAGTGGTTCGAAGGCTACATTTATGCTCCTTCCGAACAGAAATATGCATACTCCGTTATCCAAAAACGATGTGAGAGTCATGGTTTTGTGATATCTAAAGCGTCGATAGGTAATATCGTCAACAAGAAAGGAAAAAAACGTCAAATTGGAACCTCGAGTGGGACAAAAATTCCCAAACAAGTATCCAAGGAAAAAACGGACATCTTCGACTATTGCAAAGGTACGTTGTTTAATGTTAAAAGAAAATCCCCCTAGTCAAAGGACAGTTGCAAAATCATTAAAATGCTCGGTGTCCACTGTAAACAAAATGATAAACGTTGATTTAAATCTTAAGAAAGCGAAAAAACGCAATGTGCATCGTCTTCTTCCAAATCATATCGCTGAACGTAGGATACGCTGCAGAATTCTATATGAGAAACACTTATCCAAAGAAAAATGGAAAACAATTGTCACAATAGATGAATCATGGGTGTATTTAAATGAATGCAACAAAAAAAGAGCCATTTATTATCATAAAAGGGGAGAAAAAAATTTAAGTAGATGGTTCAAAGAATCGAAGGAAAGTTTTTCTAAGGGATTCATGATTGTTGCTGGTTTTTCTTATAATGGCAAGTTAAAAATAAAGAGAGTGGAAAAAATGTCAAGATTAACTCCAAATACTATCAGGAACATATTTTATTGCCAATTTTTCTGAATGAAATACCATCGCTTTACCCACAGTGCCATCAATCTGTGAGACTCCATCAGGACAAAGCTAGCAGTCACACATCAAAATCCACTGTAAATTTCCTAAAAGAAATGGAACAAAAAACTGGTATCAAGGCCATACCCTTCACTGATATCCCTACAAAATCTCCCGATGTATCACCTATGCTTTTCGACTTTTAAAATCTGCATTATCCGAACGTCGTCCCAAAACCCTTACAGGACTCCGGAAAGCTGTTCAGGAGGAATGGGATAGAATACCTCTTCTGACACTTCAAAAGGCATTATTATCCTGGAAATTGCAGTGTCGAAATATAGTTCAGAATGAGGGATGGCAAATAGAACATTTACAACACAAGAATTTTATGTAATTTAGTTTTGTGACAGTATACATCGTCTAAAAAATGTGTGAACAGCCTCTGTATATATATATATATATATATATATATATATATATATATATATATATATATATATATATATATATATATATATATATATATATATATATATATATATATCGAGTTTCTGTACCAATAACCGTAACCGTGAGCGTCACTTAATTGCCGTTCACAGAATTCCGAGCTCATACCTCTGAATAACTACATCTGAAATCTCAACTCGATCGGTTGAACGGAACAGTCGCTGGAGGTCCATGTATCGGCAAAGTTTCTTTATAACCACTCTGTATATATATATATATATATATATATATATATATATATATATATATAATTTGTTTTTGTTGACTATATTCCAGAAATTCTCATCTAATACAATGGATTTTAGGACAATGTCGTTCTTAAGATCCAAAATTTCTATCTCCAGTTCTTTTGTTCTTACTTGAACAAGCTCTGAAATGTATGTATCTACACTGCTAAAAAAAATTAAGGGAGAAAGAAAAGAAGTTAAGAAAACCGTGCGAGACAGCCACGTATTGGCATAAAATGGATAGTACACGCGTATCAATGCGCAATTCAGAAAAGAAGACGTAAAAAAATTTGTAATTAAGCTTTAATTCTTTGAAAATATGGAGAAAACATGAAAAGATGATTTAGGGCAACAATTTGGTTACATGTAAACGATAAAAAAAAGTATTGTTTAGAAATGATGCAAGATTTTTAATATGGCATGTGGTCTCCTCGAACAGCTAAGACTGCTGCACACCTGTTTTCCATGGATGCGATGATGTTATCGATAAGACTTTGGGGAATACTGTTCCACTCCTCAAGAAGTGCAATCTCCAAGTCTCGGAGAGTAAAAGGAGGCCTTGGTCTCGCAGCAATGCGTCGTCCGAGCATGTCCCAAACATGCTCGATTGGATTCAGGTTTGGAGAGCACGCTGGCCATTCCATACGCTGTATTGTTTCAGCTTCAAGCATGTTCTTCACAAGACAAGCTATATGCGGTCTGGCATTATCATGGTGGAAAACAAAGGAATCTTCAATGGCTGCAGCGTAAGGTATGACATGAGGTCTCAGATCTCGTCTGCATACCTTGGGGCCGTCAAAGTACCATTCCGAATGATATGCAGGTCCGTACGTCCACCTATGCTGATTCCAACCCATACCATAAAACCAGCTCGTCTGTATTGTGACCTTTCACGAACGAATGTGGGGTTATTTCGAGTGCCCCTTTCCCTCCATACCAAAACACGTCGGGGGTCACACTCCAGACTGAATCGGGACTCGTCTGTAAACAGCACTTGGCTCCAATCCTGATGTTCCCAATCTCGATGTTCAGCAACCTATCTTCTTCGGGCCGCACGGTGGCGTGATGTCAATGGAATGCAGACCATTGGCCTATGTGCATAGAGACCTCCCTGATGAAGCCTATTACGTACTGTTTGGCTGGACACCCTTCGCCCTGTTGCCAAGAGCAACTATCTTTGCAGCTGAGTAGCATTGTCTGTTCTGTTTCGACGAGCTGTGAACAGTATATACCGGTCATCAGTTGCTGTAGTGGCATGTGGCCGACATTGCGCTGGTCTACGTCTAACATTCCCTGTTTCTTGGAATCGATTCTACAGCCTTGGAAAGACACTTCTGGCGACTCCAACAGCGTCCGCAACACTACGCTGTGTTTGCGCGGATTCAAGTCTGTCTATAATACGCCATGCCATGGATTCCGGTAAATCACGTTGTTGAGACATTTTCAAGTCACCTTTTCTCAAAAAGAATAACTGAGCAATCCAATTTCATAGTTAAGGCAGTGAAACAGACTTTTCTGCAATATCCCGATTTCCGTCCTTAAGTTCTTTTTCTGGTTTTTGACGTCATGAACTTTTATTTGCATATGAAGTTTTCTTTTTCTGTTTCCTGCTAGGCTTTAAATTATGGATGATTTATTTGATGTTACTTATAGGTGTAATAAGTATTTGCGTAATTTCGTTAAAACCATGTGCTCCCCAAATTGTTTTGAGCAGTGTATATTTATATATATATATACAGGGTGGCTAATAAATACTGTAACACTCCAAAAAATGAGAGTTAATTTTAATCGTTTGGAAAAACAATTCATCTATCTATTTGTGTGATTGGCAACTTTTTGTAAACGTAGACGATTTTTGTTTAAAGTAAAACATGTAGAATATTTTTAAAGATGGAAGCCAAAAGGTTAATGGTTAAGCAGCTTTTTGATCGCGGATTTTCTGCAGGTAAAATATTTAAGCAATTAAAATGCCTTGGTTTTAATAGGACGTTTATATATAGGACTATAAATCGATTATTGGATACCAATAGCTGTAAAGATCGACCAAGGTCCGGTCGTCCACGCACTGTTCGTACAAAAGAACGTATCAAAAGAATTCGTGAAAAGATACGAAGAAATCCACAACGTTCTGCAAATAAAATGGCTGCAGAAGAGAACATCAGTCGCAGAACTATGCAACTTATCATAAATGAAGACCTGGGTTTTCGCCCTTATCGCAAAAGAAAAGTTCAAGGTTTGACTACTGCACAAATAGTAAAAAGGTTACAAAGATGTAAGAAATTGCAGAACCGGCAGCATATTACCTCTCCTTACATGAATTCACACCATTACAGCGTTTGGCGGCTGCTGATTGGTCAGTTGAGTTTACATCGGTATTTGTGTATTTGGTGCGCTGTTGCTTATGAAATCTATTTTTCAAATTTGAGTTTGCATCGGTGATTGCCATAATATTTTATCCTAATCTCATTTTAAATGAGATAAATGCTAAAATATATTTCTTAGTTGCTTTCATTTCGATAATTTCGTAATATTTGATCCTAAGCGTATTTTAAATGAGATAAAATCTATTACTTAGGTGCTTTCATTTTATATATTTTTTTAGGTGGCGCCACCTATTAATGTAAAAGTAATTTAATTTGACAAGCTATTTGTAAAAGAAATTTTCGTTATAAATGCCTTTATTTTTTGTGCATGGAAAATTTTAAGAAATTACCAATTTCCGTAGTAATTTCACTGTAAAATTTTATATATTTACTTTTAAATTTAAATGTTGAATTTTTTAAATTTAATTTGACAAGCCATTTTTTTAAATTTAATAAAATTAATTTAATTTGACAAGCTATTTGTAAAAGAAATTTTCGCTATAAATGCCTTTATTTTTTGTGCATGGAAAATTTTAAGAAATTACCAATTTCCGTAGTAATTTCACTGTAAAATTTTATTTATTTACTTTTAAATTTAAATGTTGAATTTTTTTAAAAAATTATTTTTTTTAATTAAAATCTTGCAAGATGCAAATTATATATTTTTTGCTGTTCTGCACACTTTAGTTTTTTAACCTTACTCTTAAAATATAAAAATTATAAATACTTTTCTAAAAATTACCAAAAATAGACTGAAAATAAAATGACTTTATTGTATAAATGCATAAATTTTATAATGCACAACTATATAATTTAATGCCGTTTTGCATTAGGCTGATTAAGGCATATATTTGCTGCTAGGGAATGTTTTCTCTTTTTACTTGGTGGCACACCAGTTGGTCGTCCTGCTGGCAAACGTTTGCTACCCTTAGTAATGTGGGGAGAGCGTCTTGCAATAGAAGTTGGTTGAACTCTAATTGCAGCACCACTTCTTCGTTTTATAGGTATGTAACTACCAGCTGTGTGCAGAAAAGTTTCCCAGCTTCCTGTCGACTTAACATTTTTAATTCTTTTTAAAAAAGTGTTTAGCCCATTTGTTGAAGATTTATAAAGTTCATTTTTCTGAGAAAAAACATCAAAAATCTCCTTAAGGAGTTCTTCGCGCCTTTCACCGGAAGATGTAGATTCAACATCTTTGTGAGAATGTTTCATGTTTTGGGAAATTTCTTCTGAAGAAGTTGAAGGAATATCTTCTATAGTACGAGTGTCATGAATCTGAAATCGTAATGGCTCAAAAAATTCCTTAGGAGGTGCCTTTTCTCCTAAAGCCAAAACTGCTATTTCGTGTTTATCCTTCGGTCTCACTGGTGGAAAATTGCTTGTCACAATGTCAAAATGTTCAAATATTGAACATTGATGCTTGCAAAATCTACCATATAAACCAAAAGGACACGAGCAGCAACCACTTCTTATATTAACGAAATAATAATCGTTATTGACTTTAACGGAAAATGTATTATCATTTTCCATTTTTATGTCTTCTTTTTTTATTATGGAGGCTTTATTTTTTAGTGAAAGGAGAAATAGTCGAGCACTTGCACACCTATTATTAGCAAAATCTCTCAATTTTTTTACATAGTGCGCCTCTAAATGTGTGGCTACAAAATCTAAAAGGGTCAAACCATTGTATGCTTTGACCCGACATAAAACTTCATCCTTAAAAATACGCACACACACTTCTGAAAAATTGTTGGTGTGATGGCCTTTCACTTCCTGATTCCTATATGCCAGACACCACACTTTTCTTCTTTCCCAATATGATTGCAAATATTTGTTCCAATTTGCATATGTTGGCAGATAGGCCCCAACATAGCCACATGCATTTTTGTATGCTTCATCAGCTTCTGCAATAGTCCGCGCATATAGAATGCGCTGAAAAAATTGCATCAGTATACCCTTGTGCTCTTTCGGAATTTCATGTTTTGCCTCCCACAGCCATCTCCATACTGATTGGGCTACATGAAAAATGCACAATAAATTTTTGGAAAATGGCCAAATTTTTTGCAGTGCTTTAATTTCCGCTTCAGAGTCATCTGTCATAAAAATATTTGGAAATCCTCTACCGCAAAATGCCTTCTCTAAAGCTTCATTTACAAGCTGAAAGCATTTTCGATATGATTCTTCTGTCTGTCCTTTTGTAATTAGGACAGCAATTGGTACAGCACCAGCAGCACACGGACTTAACATAAATGTTATACTGTGATTTTCAGGATCACAGGAAGAAGTCGAATCCACGAAAATTATTTCACCTGCGGATTTCAATTCATGGGCTCTTTTCATGATTGGTGTCACAATCACCACAGCAAATGGTTCTTCACTAAATCGAACAATAATACCTTTATTTTCATATACTTTTAACTTCTCTTTTAATTTCTAAAAAAATAAATAAATAAATAAAAAAGCATTATTATATTTTATCATGAATATTTTAAGTTTCAAAGAATATAAATTGTATAAATTTATTAAAACACCAGGTACTGCCTTAAATTTTCAGGTTTAACTCTAATGCACAAAATTTTGTTTCACGCACAAACATAAAATTATTTATATCTACGAACTAAAGGATGCCATTAAAATTGAAAACAGTTATTTGAAAATCTTTTAGTAATTACCATTACAGTGCTGAGGTGGTATACATATTATACCATCGTGCTACTAATGCATATATAGATTCAAATGAACATACACATATGTTTTACACTGATTAATTGTTTCTCGTCTTTAAATTCTTTTTACAACACTGTAGAACATCTAAAATAATAAACGCAGTAATACGTTTTCGGAAGAATATGTTATGCAATCTTTTAATTGCAGTAAACCCTCACTTATAAGTACTTCAAGGGACCTTGAACAAGAAATGCATAATTGAGAAAACATCTTACTAATATAACATTAAAACTTAATGAAAATGAAATGGATTGAATGAAAATAAATAAAAAGTGAGAAATTGTTTTCAAAATGTCCTCTAAAAGATTATGTATAATTACAAAAAAATAATGTAGAAGCATATGCCGAAATGAAATTTACCATTTTGCATACAATTATAGAAATCTACAAATGTAGTAAACGTATGAGGTTTTACAGTACATATTAATAAATTATTTATATTAACTTGTCCATTTATCCACTTTAATATTAATGTTTTTCAAGTTTGCATGTTTGAATATACATACTTGGATAAATGCATGATGGTATGGCTTTATTACCATCTCATGTTTAACAACGTAATATAATTATTATTGTAATTAAATTAATAAATCAAATGTGCATACCTTTTATCAACTTATCTTGATATGATATCAATAAAAATAAGCCTGTGTAACAATCAATTTAAGTAAAATATACCAATTTATTCAGACCCGAGTACACAAGGGCGACAATATGACAGTCTCAAAAGAATTTTGAAAAGCATCTGCAGAAATGGACAACTATCGCCAACTATACTTGAAAAATAGAAGTATTTGAACTTTGATAACAATTGGTAGCAAAAATATACCAACATGCAATAACCCAGAAAAAGCCTGAATATATGGTATGCTTTTCATACCACTATGCTCTAAAGAGTTAAATAATTGATGACAGCCTGGGTGATTCAATAACTCTTATTTTACAAAGGGATCAAAGTGAATCAACACAAACAGTGACAGCTCGTGGATATGAAAAGTGTGTTTGTGTGAGGAGAGGGGGGACTCTTTATGGTAACATTCCTCCATTACTATAAATTCCTTAAATGTAATTTCTACCTGAAACAAACAAATATCTAGTCTGGGCTCAATAGGAAACTTCCTTCTCACTTAACATGAAATTTCAAGAATAACATTATATCATTGTTTTTTATAACTTACCTCAATCACACCTTGACCACTTCTTGGACCTAAGTGTTGAAGACGCCACTGGTCATACCAAAAGTGAACAGATCTGTAAGGAGGGTTGATTCTACTGTTAGCCATATCTTCCTCTGTAATGTTTTCTTCCAACTGTAATATTCCTTCGTGGTATTTGCATGCTTCAGCAATGCCCATGCCATCATTGAAATATTCAATGAATTTTTCCCTACAGTTACTTGCAGGAAGACTCTTCAATGCTTCTGCTGTATTGAGGCTATGGTTATGTACACCATTAATTGTAATGACAGCAAAAAGTCCTTTCTGAAAATAAATATAACTTAGAATTTTTGTTTTATAAATACATCACTAAAGTAAACTACTGAATCACATCACTAAAAAAAAAAAAAAAAAAACTGTATTTTCAATTGTGATTTTTAAGTTTATAAGTTACATTGAATAAATACTTGACATCTTTATTATATTTATAAACTTTTTTAAAAATTATTTTGAATAAAATTATTATTGGCAAAACTACATGTTCATGCACATAAAAAGTTAATGGAATAATTAGTACAAAGTTCATTAGTCACATTTATTATGTACATTTTTATTACTTTTACAAAAGAATCCTCTTTCTTAGTACTAGATGTGTTTAATTTCACTTTGATCTTAATTGTAGCTTGGCAGCCTGAATTTTTCGAGAAACTTATTTTATTTACACTAGGTGATAATTTCATAAAAGCACTGTGATGACAAACGAATATTTTGCTACAATTGAGATAGAGAAACATAAAATTAGCAACATCAAAATTAAAAGTACAAGAAAATTGGAAAATATATGGCTGTTGGTAATAATAATAATTGGGTATTTAATAGAAAAATTTGGTTTGATACTTTTAGAGAATAAAACCTAACTTCTTTCATTTAAATATTCGGTATATTCTCTTATGAAATTCATACATGAGAAGTTTTGCTTCAATTAATTAGTTGTATCAATCAGTTTCTATTTAACTGTATTTCATACACATCAAACCTCCACATCAGTATAATTTTAAAATTTAATAATACATAAATATAATCAGAAATCATGCAAATTGCTTTAAAAGAAAATTTTGATTTAAAATGCTTAGTTACATGGAACTATGAAAGAATTTCAGTCAAAATTTTTAATATGCAAATAGCTTGTCATTTTAATGTATACATGAATGCATATGCTTTTGCTTTTACATTAACAGACGGCGTCACTTAATAAAAAAATTGAAATAATCAACGTTCCTTGTCATTCAAGATGAAACATTTTATTATTTTAAACGCATAAGAAATAAAACTATATTTGAATAATGAAAACAACTTAATAATATAGCAAAGTAATACTTACGAGCAAACAAAACGGGTACCAGATGGATTTGACGATCTTGAGTTCCACTGCGTATTTGTCAATTCGCGAAATTGCTTGACCCATTTATTGCAATCCGCTATATTTTGAACGTTACTGCGTACTACGATACTATTATTTGAAATAGATTCTATTTCGTTCAAAAATAGTGATGGAAGTTTTGATTGTTGAAGAATAGACATCATTCTTGAAAAATAGATTTCATAAGCAACAGCTCACCAAATACACAAATACCGATGTAAGCTCAACTGACGAACTGACCAATCAGCAGCCGCCAAACGCTGTAATGGTGTGAATTCATGTAAGGAGAGGTAATATGCAAACCGGCACGGTAGCAAAAATTTTGAAAAAATAATTTTCTCTGATGAGAAGCTGTTTTGTACAGAACAAAGTTAAAATGCTAAAAATGATGTTGTATATTCAGCAACCTTCGAGGATATACCTGAAAATCTTTGAACTGTTAAACGTTTTCAGAACAAGAATTCTGTTATGGTTTGGGCTGCAGTGTCACACAATGGAAAACTGCCTCTGAAATTCATCGATAAAGGGGTAAAAATCAATGCTGAATATTACAAACAGGAAGTATTGGCTACACGTTTATTACCACATGCTAACAGATTGTATCCCAAAAAGAATTGGATATTTCAGCAAGATTCTGCACCGTCCCACCTATCCAAAGCAACACAGGAATGGCTCCATGCCAATTGCCCGAAGTTTATCAAGCAAGAAGATTGGCCACCTTCTTCACCAGATCTAAATCCTTTAGACTATTGCATTTGGGGGATTTTAGAGTCTAAAGTAAATGCTAAGCAGCACAGAAGTTTGGACTCCCTCAAAGCTTCCATACGGAGTGAATGGGACAAATTACCTCATAAAATGATTCGTGCCGCAATAGGACAGTGGCGTAAGAGATTATCTTTAGTAATCGATAAAGATGGCGGTCGATTCGAGTAAAATTATTTCATGGTAAACTTTCATGTATAATGTTCATAATATTGTTGTATTTTCCATTTTCTATTTCATCTGTGTGTAATTAAATGATTCGATATTTGTCACAGTATTTTTTAGCCACCCTGTATATATATATATATATATATATATATATATATATATATATATATATATATATATATATATATATATATATATATGTATGTATATATGTATGTATGTATATATGTATGTATGTATATATATATATATATATGTATATATGTATGTATGTATATATATATATATATGTATATATATATATATATATATATATATATATATATATAGATATATATATATATAAATATATATACATACATATATATATATATATATATATATATATATATATATATATATATATATATATATATATATATATATATATGAGCTTGGATTCTGTGAACGTCGACCAAGTGACGCTCAAGGTTACGGTTATAGGTATAGAAAGTTGAAATTTTCAAATAGCAACACCCATTTTTTCACATCGTAAAATGCTCAGCGCATGCGAAAACCCTAAAGAGCGTTGCAACGGTACATGTATCACAAAAAACTGACGCGTTATGCACGCACAAAAAACAGCTTTGCGAACGGCCTACAAAAATGATATATGGACCTCTAGCGGCCGTTCCGTTCAACCTATCGATCGAGATTTCAGATATAGTTATTAAGATGTATGAGCTCGGGATTCTAAGAACTTCAACACAGTGACTCTCACAGTTACGGTTATAGGTATAGAAACTCGAAATTTTCAAATGGCAACGGCAACTTTTTTCCGTCACAAAATGCTGAGCGCATGCGAAAAGGATAAAAAGCAATGGATGGGTACGTGTATCACAAAAAACGGACGCGTTATGCACGCCCAAAAAAACAGCTCTGCGAATGGCTAACAAAAGCACGATCACAGAGCTTTTTATCTGTTTTCTACGCTGAATATATGGCAAACGGCATTCTGTGATTGGTTTCTAGCCTCTGTCATATGCAAAGTTCCTCCGTGTGCCCCGATCGTGTCTTTGTTGGCAGTTCGCAGAGCTGTTTTTTGTGCGTGCATACTGAATCCGTTTTTTGTGATACACGTACCGTTCCAAAGCTTTATAGGGTTTTCGCATGCACTGAACATTTTGCGACGGGAAAAATTGGGCGTTGCCATTTGAAAATTTCGAGTTTCTATACCTATAACCGTAACCGTGAGCATCACTTTGTTGCCGTTCTCAGAATCCCGGGCTCATACCTCTGAATAACTATGTCTAAAATCTCATCTCCATAGGTTGAACGGAACGGCCGCTAGCGGTCCATATATCGGCAAAGTTTCTTTATTACCACCCTGTATATATATATATATATATATATATATATATATATATATATATATATATATATATATATATATATATATATAATATATATATATTTATATATATATATATATATATGTGTGTGTGTGTGTGTGTGTGTATATATATTTAATTACCGAGAATTTCTGATGAAGCAGATTCATTAAAATTATCTTTGTTAGGTCATACGGCAAATAACAAGAAAAAAGCAATGAGATAAACTCTGTAACATTTTAAGAACGTTTAAGTTTTAAATACTTTTATAAATGTGAAATAATTAGAGGCATCTGTTTTTCGTAAACCAGCTTTTCATAATAAAGTATTTCTTGATTAGAAAAATTCACCGAAGTTTACTATGAAAAATATATATTGACTATCTATGAAAAATATATAAAATTTTAGAAATACTGTTTCTTTCAAGATACACAATTAAAGTTCTACTCTCTTATAAAACTTCATAATTCATCATTTTGTTAAAAAAAATCAAAATTTTTTTTGGACTGATTTTAAGTAATTGAACGGTAATCTTTAGCTAATCTAGAGTTTAGATATCTTGATAAAATTTCTTTTACTCCTGATTTTACACAAGTGTTACCTTTCAAGGAATAATATACAGTATTTCATTAGTTTAAAAATTATTTACGGTAAATCTAGTCAAACTTACGGTGGAGAAAAGGTAGCTTTCATGTCAACTGAGCCAATCAAGTTTAAGTTCTCACAAGATGTTTGAGTCTTGTGATCACTGGATTATGGAGTTAAGATACTACAAGAATTTTCTTCTGCGAGAGTCAAAGCTTAAGTCTGCTTCTTACGTACATGTACTGCAATATCCGTAGTTAAGGCTGCTGTGTACTAACCCTACTGGATTCGCTCACCTCAATGTTGGACAATGGAGAAAATTTGTTTACTATTTATAGCTATATAAATGCCGATAATCTAATAAAAATGGTATTTTCAGATATCCTGAACTTTTTTGTATCTTGCAACAGTAAATCATTTTATAAATTTCGTCCACCAAAGTAATTTAGGAGTGTTTGAAATACACTATAAAGTTATCTTTCCCCCTAAATAATGTAAATTGTAAAATATTATTTGCATTTTTTAAAAAATGAAAAATGCTCTAAGGTATAAAATTTCTTTCTCTATTACGAAGTACATTAAAAAAAAAAATCTTTGAATCCAAATTGGCAATCCTTGGACAAATTTTCTTCATAAGTTAACATTGAGGTGAGCGAATCCAATAGGATTATCACACAGAAGCCTTAAAGCGATGATGTTGAAAGAGACAAAACTGTAAAAGGAAAAATAATATGAAACAGAGGATAAATGCACGTGCTTTTAGAAAATAATATGAAGAGTTGTCAAATAAACCTGTACAGAAGGCATCTTTTTACGAGAAGATTCAGTTTTTCCTCCATATAGTGGACTAAGAACAAATGGAAACGAGAATCAATTAGAAATTCTATAATGCACCCAAACAAATATGTTAAAAACCATTAAGGAAAATTTAAAAAAAGAGGAAAGGTCAAAGAAAAGGAAAATATTCGAAAAATAGGTTCAAGGAAAATTTCGGAATCTGAATATAAAAAACAGCTACAAAGTATGTATCGGCTCGATGGCACATAACTCTTTTAGATAATGAATTTAAATGTACATATTATACGGCTTAATTGGAGCCATCTGATACGGCAACGAATCCATAATGAATTGCTTGGCCAAGTCCGTGGCGTTCAAGAACAAATTGCATCCTTATAAGGGGACAAGAGACCTTCAAACTCGTTTTGTTCAAAATTATCAATATTTTACTCTGTGTACAAAATGAGAATAATTCATACTATTTTTTGCTACATTGAATACCCTTAGAATTCATAAATAAGTATTTTGTGGAAGAAAAGGACCTGCTTTTCAAAAAAATTTTCAATAAAGGTAGAATTTTTCAAAATGTTTCATTTCGTTCTGATTTCTTTCAAATTTCTCTGGTTGATAATGGAAGTGTTTGTTACAAAACTGTACACCATTCTTTGAAACCACAAATATTTTTCTAATTTTAGACAGTTTAATAAAGTGAAAACATGAAAAAAAACATAAAAAAATAACAGGCATATTTAAAAAAAATTATTTCTGGCTTTAGATTCATACGAAAAGAATTCAATGTACAATTATGTTTATATATATATATATATATATATATATATATATATATATATATATATATATATATATATATGGATGGTAAATTTATATTTAAAAATTTAATGTTTTTAAATGATATTGAATGCGCACACAGCATTTTGAAATTTTTTTTTGAAAAACAGGCATGTTTCTGCAAAAAAATCCTTATTTTGAATTCTAAGAGTCTTCAATGTAGTCAAAAAGAATATTAATTATTCTCGTTCTGTATATAAAATTAAAAACTGAAAATTTAAATATTCGAGGTTCAAGTTCCCTTGTCACCTTAAATAATAAAATATAGTGCGTGAAGGAAAAATCATCCCTGAAATACTTGCGAAAGTTGAAAACAATGCATTTATTTGAAAATGTATTCTGCTGCTTGCATATAGTTTGGTAGTTTTCCTAATTAACGTTGCGCTTGTTAGAAAATATCTAATTCATCGTAAGTTAAATAGATATTGATCTCAAAAGTTTTCCCGTTGGTTTATAAAATTTCCAAATATGATATGGTAATTTATGATTTAAATTATTGTTGTCGAGAAGCCTTTTGCTGTAAATATGTATCTTTTTTTAATTTCACTACTTTTATGAGTTTCTAGGAAATGATACAGCGAACATTTTCCTTTAACTAAAATCTTTAAACTATTTAACTCTGGACATGGTAGGGACACCTGGCATGAAACGGATACTCCCAGTTTTCAAGCTCAATTCCGTATGGGTTTTATTTCTATGGATTGGGGGATTTTTATGTGATTCTTGCCATATATATATATATATATATATATATATATATATATATATATATATATACAGTGATTTCCGCTTATAAGAATCACGTTTGTTATTACTGTTTTTGATTCTTATAAGCGGTTAATTCTTATAACCGAAACTTCCCTTTGGACAGGCACACATACACAAATATATACTTGTACATATATATAAACACACAGGCACATATATACATAATTTACCATTAAATACTCTTTAATTTACGTTATTTATCATTTATTAAAATTATTTTTTATAATTTTAAAAATACTCAATTTCTAAACAAATACTATAACTCAATTTCTAGACCTATAAGTAACAACACGTGATTATAAAATCAACAAGAGGCAGCTTCTCTTTGACTACACTTTGGAAGAGCATCATATCTAATTAACAAGTTCTGTTTATCAGAAAAACTAAGAGTTTTCCTTGTTTTTATCATATTTGAATTCGACTATCAAAAAGTTC
>OU015493.1:158084691-158099691 GCA_907164885.2 Dolomedes plantarius | reverse complement strand
CGGCTATTAAAATTTCACCATATCTTAAATGCAGTGAGCACAAATTTGAATATTTTACGTAAAAATATGCAGTTATTTATATTTTTATGTGATAACGTATAACTTACCTGTATACGTTACTTCAACGTATGAACACTTTTTTTTAAACTAGTCTTCACAATAAAAATGTTAAAAAGAAATGCTGTAGTTTGATGTTGCTGACTACCGACACATAAAACTACTACATCACAGATGTAAATCTCATTCAGTGGAGTCTTTTTTTTTTTGTATGTAGTCAAAAAAAGTTCAAGGATAATTAGTTAATGATTAACAAAAGGCACAGGGTCTCAGGAGATGACAACAGTCATCGTGCGTCGTCGACAGACACGCCGACGCACATAGGGGTATTTTCCCAATCTAGCTGGCCATAAGTCAATTTTTCAAAACGCAAAAGAGGCGGGAAAAACGTAGCTAATAGTGAAGGAGAATAGAGGGGGAATCTACTTACGGGCTTGCTCCCCAGTTTCAATCAATTACAATAAGACCAGTTTAAACTTGATACTAAACTGATTATCTCCAATCAGTTTATCCAATTGGATCCAATTATTCCAATTGGATAGATATTCCAATCTATCCAATATTAACTTTGACACCATATTTTAGTGCTATTTTTCTGTGTTCAAACAATTACTGAAAGTAAATAATTATGGGTTGTGAAAGGCCAGGTATGTGCGTTTGTATTTAACATGAATTTTTTTACATTTGTTGATGTAAAATATAAAATAAAGTGGTATGAAAGATGCCGTAAATTTGTGTAAATTTTTGTTGGTAGTTTCACTATTCGATAACGAATTTGTTATATTTCCCGAAGAGTCCTGATGATTTGTTCTACATTACTTGAAAGTACAACCAGCAATGTAGTAAATAACTTTAAAAAGTGTAGCTGCTCATAACCGCTAATTTTGAAGACATTTCTTTCTGATGCAAATCTACGAATATAAATTCATAAATGATAATCTTTTCAAAAAATTCTGATATATAAACTTACTTAAACTATTTTTATTATAAACTATATTTATAAACTATATATATACTCTAAATCTCCAATTTATGAAAAGATTTACACTGTGATATTACAAATTTTAGTTGAGTCAATTTATATCACATAAACTACATTTTTTTTTTTTGCCAAATATAGTACAATTGTAACCACAGAGTTAACTGCTAACGATTTTTTACAATTAATGCTAATACTTGTTTTAATCTTAAGTGTTAAAAGGCTTTACACGAATCCTGTTTATTTAGATAATTTATTTTCAAAGTAAAACTACTTTAAAAAGTGTAATAATGGGATAAACTAAAGTAATATGAGCTTTACATCAAGTTTTGGACAACAAGTATTTTTGGCGAGCTACATCCGACAAATACCCCAGTGTGCGCCGAAGGTAGAAGGACACGCAATTATTTATCATAATCTCAAATTCATTAGTTCATAGAAAAAAGGTCAAGATATTCGCTTATATTTGTGCATTTTTACGAATTTTGTCATATATTAGGTTAAGCTATTAATATTACTTCGTTATCTACTGAAAATTTCGTATTTTAACTGTCTCATTTTTGGCGTCCGAGGCGACCGCCTTGCCGCCTAACCTATGGAACTGCCCTTGGGATAGTGTAGTTTGATTAATTACTCTAAAAATGCTGCGGAAGGAGCGAGTTAAGTTGTGAAAATGAGTAAACATCCGGAGTTGTGTGAGCTGAAATCTTAGAAAAGCAGTATGCGTCTTAGTTCGAAGGTTAAGAGAGATATGAAATCGTTTTTATATACAACTGATTTACGTTAGAAATCAAAGAACTTAAATGCTTCCAAACATGAATCCGCTGCAGAATTTAAAGTATGTATTTGCCAAATAAATTTCATGCACTTTCATACGTTAGTCCATGACAAATTTTTAATTCATCTGTAAAAAATCCTACTGTGACTCTAATAAAATGCTTTCGAATCATGTTTTTCGTTCTGAAGACCCACCCTCCTCTTTTCCTCCCCCTAAAACCCCCACTTTCTTTTACTCTTTACTATTCCGCAATATATCTTAAAAAGTATG
The DNA here is from genome assembly GCA_907164885.2 of Dolomedes plantarius. NCBI lineage: Eukaryota > Metazoa > Arthropoda > Arachnida > Araneae > Dolomedidae > Dolomedes > Dolomedes plantarius. The sequence goes on along the minus strand of OU015493.1, from coordinate 158,097,607 downwards.
TTAATAGATCTATCGAGCGTCTTATATCGGGAAATGAGTCTCTAACGATTCGAGAATAATATTCAGCTTCTCTAACTTCCAAAATTTAACTTCCAAAATTTCTTCCAAAATTTAAGGAAAAAAAAATCAGTCTATTTTCCATAATAAATTTAATACTCGATGTGCGGGATAAATTATTCATGTTGCCTCGTCCCAAGCCATATAGGCTTATTAATGATTATTTATAAAACATCAAATTCCTCTAAGGGTTCTAGGCAACGTTAAAAAATAAATAAAATAAAATAAAATAAAGAGGGAGAGAGAGAGAGAGAGAGAAAGAGAAAAATTTCCGATTACGATCCTTAATTTCTTTACGACTGCGGAAAGCTATTCCCAAATAAAGAAATATTTTCGCAGGTGCTACGATTCGCCTCTAGCCAATATTTCAGTCCTATGCATTTAGAGTGCAAGAAAGAGGCAAGCTCTCGTAGTGCGGACCAAATTTTCAGACATTAAATATTTAGCATTCACAGCGAGATATGAATAAAATATGATGGTTATATATATATATATATATATATATATATATATACAGTGGCGCACCCAGGGGGGGGGGCAAGGGGCCCTGCCCCTCCCAAAGAAATAGAAATTGCATTATGAATATTGATTTTGCATTATAAATATCTTTATCCGTCCATCTCGGGTCCCCTTCCCCCCCCCCCCATGCATTATAAATATTTTTATCCGTTCATCTCAGCCCCCCCCCCCCAAGAAAAAATGCTGGGTACGCCACTGTATATATATATATATATATATATATATATATATATATAGCTCATCGCGAAATACCATTCAGCCGCATTAGATCAGCTGGAATATGATCCTTCCATTCATTTGAACGCGCTTCTATTACACTAAGTGTATGGCATAATTCTTTCTAGACATATGTTGGTATGGAGAGCTAGGAAAGAATAGATTCCTTGAAGATTTTATTTATTTATTTATATTTTTCTATTATTCCTTCCAGGCGTGAAGCTACTTATCGCAGAGTGCTCCATGGTTGTGAGAAAATTTTACCTGAAGTTATTCGTTGTTCGGGTGTCTAAATTTTCCCACAATCTCCTGAAAACACTCAACATAAAAGGTCTATTAACATGAAAAATAGTGACAGCATAAATCAATGAGAAACTAAAACATAACTTGAGATAATGGCGTCTCGCATTTTAACATTAAAAAGTTTGTCTCTTTCTTATCAAATTAAGCAGAAATACCTATGTGTGTTAAATTTTCATGACGAAGGCCACAGACTACTTATTTTTTCCATGTTTTTATTAACTCGCTTTCTTGTTTGTTTGTTTGTGTGTTTATCCAGTACAAATCTTGCAATCGATTTTTAACTAACTTCCCGACTAGCTAGATATTTGAAACTTTTAGAATCCGATGACAATGCATTCTTTTGATACTTTTAGCCATCTTTAAGCAGGATTTGAATTCATTTTCAGCTAATTTTGTCTTGTAGACTGGTTCAGCCATCTATCGGCCGGGGCGGGAACGAAAAGTTAAACGCAAGTTAACTTCCAATTAACTTCATTTTCTTTTAAGTTGATGGGATAATTCATCAAAAAAAAATTTTAAGTATTTATTAATACATAGAATTGTCAAGTTTATATGATTCAACACAAAGTTTAAAAACATGGTATATAAAAAGTTCTTTTTATCTTGTAATTATTTTCGCTTACGCAGCAGACACTAGTCCTGACGGCATTCGCTCATATACCGCCCGAAATTTTTTGGTTACTTTATTATCGGAGCACCATTTAGGTAAGCTACCATTGCTTCCATGAAGGGGACAACGTGAGAACATCCAAGCCTTACTCGGGATTCGGACCCATGCCCACTGCGTGGAAACTCACGACTTAAACCACTATATCATATGGACGGCGGCCTCAGATTTCATAATTTTTTTCAGTGTTTTTCAGTTTGCTTGATTCATATATGCATCTCTATCATATATGAATCATATATGATTCATATATGCACATCTATCTATCTATATTATTTCTAGAAGGTGATTTTTTTTGACAATCCCTTTTTCTCCCTTCATACTTAACCAAATTCGATAAATGAGGTACCATTTTAAAGATTAAGATCTCCGCTTCTGACGAATTGTTAATTTAGAATTACACATTGTATTGTTTGTTAAAAAATAGAAGTATAAACATTATAAACATTTTTTATTCCGCTAGATTGGATGCACCCTAAACTTTAAATTTTAAAATCGCCTGTGTTTATTATCATTCTGGGAATAAATTATTAAGTTTCTTTCTTTACAACATCCGTTCCGTCCCCACCATTTCGTTCCCGTCCCGGTCGATAGATGGCTGCACCAGTCTACAAAACAAAACTAACTGAAAATGAATTCAAATACTGCTTAAAGATGGCTAAAAGTATTAAAATAATGCATTGTCATCGTGTTCTGAGCTATTCTAAAAGTTTCAAATGTGTAGCTAGTCGGGAAGTTAGTTAAAAATCGACTGCAAGATTTGTACCGGACAAACACACACACACACACAAACAAACAAACAAGATAGCGAGTTAATAAAAACATGGTAATCTTACTATTAACAGCTGAAGGTAAACAAATGTTAGTTTGTTAGTTAGCAGACACGGGGACGGGCTAATCTCGCGAACCGAGCATAGCAGAATATCGCGACTGGTACCGATATACGCGGACGGCCGAGACGCGTGCACTGATGCTATCCTCAACTTTCACAACTTTAAACTTTTTTAATTATTCAATTAAAACCGCCGAACTCAATAGAAGAGGAGAGCAGAAAAAGTTGACATTCCGGGTGGGCCAGCTCCTTTCCGTTTCGCAAAGTTCCGTTCACCGAAGTAACGGTGGCTCAGTGGTATCGCTCCTGACGTCAAATCCTAAGGTCCCGGGTTCGAAACCAGCCGCCGTCGGGTGCAAGAACATCTTTTATTTTAATTTGCTCTGCATGCGAGCTGTATGCAAATTTATCTATTATTTATATTTCAGTTCCGGTTCCTAGGTTTATGGAATAATCCTCACACTTCCGGTAGGAATGTCGGGAACGTTCCGGAGGTGTATTTTAGGTGATGTTCCCCCCGCAATCTGGTCAATAAAATCTGTTCTGATCTACTCTTCGTGTCATTTCCGTATTCCCCGAAATCACCGTGACAATATTTTCATTCGGCCATGTTGCCAAAAGGAAAAATTATTAGTTGAGAACGAGTCATTTAATAATTGAAATCCAGAAATAAATTTGAAGTACCAGAAAAAATTTTAGTTTTAGGAAAGGAGAAGTTAAAGCCTTTAGAATTTTTTTCTAATTGAATGAGCTTTTCTGTTTAAAATGCAAAATTTGATAACGGAAATTTTAAATAATTATTTTGTTTTTTTAAAAAATCTAATATATTTTTAAAAGTGAATAAACAGTTTTTAATCTTTAAGATATAAAGCCATTTCATTTTAACTCAAAAAAAAGCAACACATCGGGTTGCCACTCAGCTAGTTATGAATAAAAGGCTTTCTTGTAGCTAATCTATTAACAAGACATCCTATCCCCGTAATTCTAAGCACTTACCCAATATCTCTTCATCTTTTAATATTCAAAGTTTGTCTCGTTCTCTTTAAATTAGGCAGAATTATTGCTGAATGTTGAAATTCAATAAGTCGGTGTCCAATGATTTTTTGAAATTATTGTGATTTATTACATTAAACATTATAAATTTTGCATTTCTTTTCGTCTTGTATAAAATTCATTCACAGTTTGTGAGTCATTTCGAGGGTCCAGAAATAAATAACCCAAGCAACACATAGATTGAATAAGGAAATCGATCCTAGACCGCAATAACTTCCAAATAGTTTAGACTGAAATTTATTTCCCTTTCAAAAAAGAATATTTTTTAATATCAATCTCCGGGTTTGGAATTGCTTGTACATGTATGTGCCTGGGTAATTTATCTTTCATCGCCTCTACAGTTACGAAACACCTGGATTTCAGTGAACGGTCGTGGTCATTTTTTCCCCTCAACGTTTCAAGTGGCAGATTTAAAGGTTAAAGTATTTTTAAGTCTTTTAATAAATGTCGTGCTCTTTGTACTAGTACTTTGTACTAGTAGTGCTCTTTGTACAGTTTTTAGGCCTTTTTCAATTATCCTTTTTTAACACTTGATTTGTTGTGATTATCATATGAGCCATTCACAAGCCAAATCGATTAACTCCATTTTTTGAATTTTTAACGTAGGATTACGCTCCTCCATGACGGTCCTCCGAAAAGGAAAATTTAGCGAGTTATAATTTCGGCAGCGTGCCAAACCCAGTCTGTAACGCTTGGACAAGCAGTAAACAGTTAATCAGAAAAGTACCAAGAGGCATCAAAATTTTGACATACATATATATATATATATATATATATATATATATTCATACGTACATATATATATATATATATATATATATAGATACATATATACATAACACACACATACATACAAAAGAGGTAAGCAACGATAAGTAATCTTACGTTAATATCCCGCGGTAGTTTCGTTAGAAGAGGCTACCTGAAATTTTTTTTAAATTTTGACGTCAAAGCCGTTTATTTACTCCAAACTTTTTATATTCATAATAAATTTGCCTAAATAAGGATCGACGACACTAAATAACAATTTTTTTTTTTTTGGGGGGGGGGGGGCACACCGAATAATAAATATGCTTTTTACGGACCGTAAGACGATAAAACGCACCTCAAATTTATGGGAGGATTTTTAGAAAATAACATTTTGTATTTTGTTAGGGATATAAATATTCTTTCAATTTCTTACTTAATAAAGATAACATATATATATATATATATATACATATATATATATATATATATACACTGGTTATCAAAAATTAAGGAAAAGTCACAAAAATAGCGATTACTCAAAAAGTTAAGCGTAGAATGTAATCAAACTTATACACATTATATAATACATAGGTAGGTATAAAATAGCATAAAAAGAAATCGCCAGGGAATTATGGGGTTATAGAAACTAGCATATGTATACAAGAACAAATCGGATGTGCCAGTTTGGTATAGGAAAAGTATCTTTAATATGGCGTATGATCCCCCCGAGAAGCAGTACAGCACTTACAGCGATGTGTCATTCTGTCAATTATGCGGTCTGTGCAGGCCCAGATTTCCGCATGGGCAAGTGGGGCACTTGCCCAGGGCCCCCAAAATTTTGGGGCCCCCTAATTTAGTATAAAGTTGTACATAGTTTTGAGAATTTGTTTTTTGGTTAATATAGTAAAGGGGTGCAGTGGCGGATACAGAAAAAAATCCTGGGTGGAGCACGGTGCACCCACTATAGTGAAAGCATGCTTACGTCCATAAGCGTTTCTGGTTTAATTTAATTTTTTTTATATTTGGGGGGGAGGGAGGGGGGAGTTGTAATAACTCCAGACTGTGATTTATTTTGAATTTCAAAAGAAAATTTCATGAATTTATTTATTAACATTAAAAAGTAAATTAATTAATTAACAATTCTTATTAATATTCATTATTTTCTTCAAATTTTTGACTTGTTGGTCGAAATTTTTTTTGAATTTCTGGTCCCGATTTAAGGGAGGCCTTGGTGAGTGTCCCACATGTTCATGTGGAAATCTTGTCCTGAGGAGGGGGGACATGCCCCCCTCTGGATCTGTCCTTGAAGGGGGCCCCCAAAGTCTGCTTTGCCCATGGCCCCACTGTGTCATAGCCGGGCCCTGGGTCTGTGAGTGCGGTAGGAAGTGAGAGCCATTGCTCTTGCAAAGCAGTTGAAAGCGTGGCTAGGGTCCTAGGAGGAGGATTGAAAGCAGCTATACGTCGTCCTAAAGCTTCCCAAACATGCTTGTTATGATCCAGGTCCGGTGATCGAGCTGGCCACTCCATGCGCTGAATTATTTCCTGCTCAAGATAAGCTTCCACGATGCGAGCCCTGTCTAGTCTCGCGTTATCGTCCTGTAGCACGAAAGAGTCATCTATTGCCCCGGCATAAAGGCGCACTTAAGCATCAAGGATGTCATCTCTATAGGTGTGAGCATTCACATTTCCACGGGGAAAGACATGGAGGTCTGTGCGTCCACCCACAGAGATACCACCCCAAACACAGACACTGCCTGATCCGTATGCATCTCTTTCACGGATGTGTGATGGATGAAAACGAGTTCCAGGTTCTTTCGAAATCAAGTACGCCTACTATCGCTTTGGAGGCGAAACCTGGAATCATCCGTAAATAGAACAGCCATCCATTGATCACGCGTCCAGTGGACATGTTGACGTGCCCACTGCAAACGTTCCCGCCTATCGTGTGACGTGATCGGGACGCAAATGGCTGGTCGCCTCGCAAAAAGACCACCTTCGTGAAGCCTTCTACGCACGGTTGACGTTGATACCAACCTTCCGGAGCTTGCAGCGAGGGAGGATCTGAGTTCAGGCGGAGTTGCGGTTCTATTCCTTCGTGCGCATAATGACAAATATCGATCATTGGTACTCGTCGTAGCGTATGGCCGTCCTTGGCTGAAACTTCTGGATGCCGAATCCGTGGTTAGAAATTGTTGCCAAAGTCTATGAACCACAGACGGACTCACATTTAGCCCTCTGGCCACTTCTGTCTGACTTTGTCCTTCCTCTAGTCTCCCAATAGCTCGCCATTGGAGTTCTTCAGTCAAATGATGCTTGGAGGTCATTGTTACAATTTGGCTATGCCAGATATCTAATCTCAGCCTCGCAGCGACAATTGCCGCCTTGCTCTGAGACATGCACTTTTATGCTCCTCTCAAATGATGTATTCCGACTGCAGCGTCACTATTTTGCATAATGTAGTATTCATCAGCATCTTTTACTTAACAACATATTCAAATTTTAAACAGATTGGTTTAGTTTTGAACGTGTTATCCCTCTTTTTGTGATTTTTCCTTAATTTTTGATAACTAGTGTATATATCTATCTATCTATCTATCTATCTATATATATATATATATATATATATATATATATATATATAAAATAAATATAATATTATAGTAAACATATATAACATACATAATGAAATATTCATTTTATTTTAATGTTACTTTCGTACCATAACATTTTTAAATCGATTTTGTTCAGTAAAAAGGTGCGTCTTATGGTCCTAAAAATACGGTAATATATTTGAAAAGCCAATCCAATAAACTCCGCACTCTAATGTAAATCGTTGTAGTAATGCAATTCAAATGCAAAAGCATGTACTTGACGATAACGGTAAATTGTTTAGTGTTGTTTCATCACGAAAAAAAAGTAAAATAAATTAGTCCGTTACAGTCTAACTAAAGCAGAAGTAAGTACTTGCGAATTATTAAACAACTTTTTCAAATTTTTTCTCTAATATAAAAATAATTTGAAGACCGAATTGGATGTTAATCCTTTTTTTTTTCACTTGCCAAATCGATTAAACTCCCATACTCACGCAAAAATTGTAATAATAATAACGATTACTCAAAGGGAATTATATCTTATACATTTTATATTTCGTTAGGTAAAAGCTGCATCTGCAATAATACATTCTACAGTGTTTATCTGAATTTATATTTTAAAAGGAATTTCAAAAAGCGCTGTATTTTATTACATCCCTTTTCTCCACTTTTTGTTTTATGGAGTTAATGGATTTGGCAAGTGAGCAGCTCATTTGTAGATATTAGTTTTCAATCAGTATATAAGTCAATTATAAAGAAAAAAAAGAGTAAAATTCATGCGTATTTCTATCTTCTTTTCACCTCGCATCGCACGTTTAACAGAAGTTTTACAACTGTAAAAAATACTTTGAAATCGAATTTTTCTTTTTTTCCGGGAATGACGTGTTCTAAGATATTGGAACGAACCAGTATGATAGTGCTATCAAATATATAGTTATGTTGATCCATGAACAGAATAATTTTTCAGCTGAGAGTTTAAATTCTCAGTGGAAAAAAAAAACTATGAAAACTTCTTAGAGTCTTAGGCGGAGTTCGGGCAAGTTAACTTTTTGTGACTCGAAAGTTCTGAAATATTACAGAAATATAGGGTGTGGGGAGGTTGCAAAAAGAAGGTATACAGTTTCTATTATGCAAAAACAATAGCTTTATTAAGTCACAATAAGGATGACATACAAATTGCAATTAAATACAATCTCTCATGGGCTCAAATTGCCGGCCCTCAAAAATTACACATTCCTGTAGTCTAATTTCTACACATTAGCCAGGTGATTACCGAACGGCTAGGGCACCGACATTCTGTTCAGATCCTGTGGGTTCGAATCATACTGTTGGCATGGATGTTTGTAGCCGTTCTGAATTACTTTATTGCTTTAAACTGTAGGTCCCGGTCTAATTAGCCCTCTTGTAGCAAAAAGCTGACCGTAGCTCACCAAATCGAACTAATTTCTACACTTTGGCACAGAGGATTTTATTGCTATCAATTTCTTGGAATGTTTCTCTTATGAACTGACTCATGCCATCAACAGTGCTTGCTTTTCTTGAATATAAAGAAATCATAAATGAAGAATGTAAATCAATAAAAGATATAAAACATTTATAAAGTAATATAAAATATATAGTAAAGCCGGCTTTAATAATAAAGAACTCTGTGTAACTCATAACTGTATACCTACTTTTGCACCCACTATATTACTGGGCAGTGGAATATGATGAATATCTCCCCTTCAAAGAAAGTTAAAATCGTGGTGGAAAGCAGGAAGTCTTACAGTAGTATTTTCGAAATTTAAAGCAACTTTAAAATAAGATTAACTAAACTAAAAAAACTAGCTCCGAAATATTTTTCTGTGCATGGTCCTCTATGCTCTGAATTTGGGGATTTTTATGTCTGGCTAATCAACACGCGTTCCAAATAAAGAAAAACAATTAAAGTATTCAGCATGAGAGCATTTTTTTCTTAAAGTAAACTGACACACCTCGCAGAAAAGTAAATACAAAGTTTTAAAGATTTGAATGCAAGCTGCGAGTAAAGTTTCTCAAAATGTGATAACGTCGCATAGCCTGGATTGATAAATTTGCAAAAGTATCCACCAATCTCATATTTGAATAAAGTCCGACTGTAAGATATTTTTTATAATTGTATCTGACAGCTGACATTGAACTATGATGGCAGGTTATGACAACATAAAATATATCCTCAGAGAAAAGAGGAAAATTAATTACGTTTAATATTAGTAAGTTGTCGTTTTATCTATCGAAAACTGTACACAACTTTGTCAAATATTCGTTAGATGTTTATGTAGGGAATTAATATTATATACTGTTAATTTTCTCACTGTTACTGTACTATTTTTTTTTCATACACTTAAAACATGATTAATTTACCGATAGGCCCTGATTTTCCATTAGGCCCAGTAGGCCAGGGCCTAGGAGCCCCCAACTTTTTTATTTTAAAAGAAAAAATTCCCAATTAAAATTTTTTTAATTTTACCTTTTTTAATAGCAATTTTTTATATATCCTTTCAAATTTGATTGTTAGGTTCATCATATGTATGTTATAGTATATATAAAGGATTAATAAGTTTTTCTGGTTGCATTGTATTGGTGTTTTAATGATGAAGTTAATATGTTGTATTGCTTTTTGTTATTTGATAATGTTCTAGGCTTCTTACACTTCAAATAGCCAATTCTTGGCAAAATGGTACTTTCACAATGATTCATAATTATTTTTTTTTTGTGTCAATTTTGGAAATTTTACGCCCACATCAGTGTTAGGGGGCCCCCCATCCCAAGTTGTGTCTATAGTCAAGAATTTTCTAAATCGGGCCCTGTTTACCGATGACAGGTATAAATGTTACGATAAATCAATATAAAAGTAGCACAGGACAGGGTACCAGGTAGTATATGACAGCCCTGAGTTGTTAGAGTTGTTACAGCGACTACTAATAGAACAGTAAACGAAGTCGCACTGTCACGAGACATGGAAGTACCAATTAGTGATGCGACATCGATAACAAAACATCGATGTTTTGAAACATCGATATTCAATATTAAAACATCGATGCTAATAAAACATCGCCCAAAAACCATCGATGTTTTTAAACATCGATGTTGGAGAACATCTATTTTTTAAAACTGGTTTAGTAACTTCTAACATTAATGCATTAATGTTACTTCCGTTAGTTGTGGGGGGAGGGGGTGATTTAATTTTACTCACTGATTGGGCAGACACAAATGACAAAAACTTGGTTCCTTTCGGCTACTTTGATGACTCAAAATTCTCGTTGTAAATACCGCCATGTTTTTCCTTCAAATGTCCAGATAAATTCGTGATATTGCCAGAAGTTTTAAAGGACTTAAGGCAAATATTGCATTTCGCCAATTTGTCAGAGGTTTTGTAAAAATATTTCCAAACTGTACTTTTGTGAGGCATCTTACTAATAATATTAACGTCAACTTATATAAAATCAGAACAAAACAAAAAATTAAATGGATGCACTCGTTTATATACTATATGTAAATAAAATCCCATGGAAGGTTGTAGAGTGTCAGGAACATTCCAAGCGCTCTGATTGGTTCATTGGTTGTTAATTGCCATTTGTCTGTTTGCTAAGGAATCATTCCCCCTTTTGTATTCGTCCTTTTCAGAATTCAGACTTACATTTACTGAGTGTGAAAATTATGCTACGTGGTAATTTTTTTTTTTTGTTACGGTACTTTTTCATTAAAAAAAAAAAACATCGAGACAACGTAAAACATCGAGCACAAAACATCGATGTTAAAAAAACGTCGGCTTCAATAAATGGATGTTTAAAACATCGATGTTTTGAAAACATCCATCGATGTTTTGAAAACATCGACATCGATGTCGCATCCCTAGTACCAATTCACTACGAAGAAGTTACGCGGCGACATCAGTGTGACTTCGCTTGTGAAGTCAATTTAGCCTGTGTGTGACACTACCAGATGACACGAGTAGTCATCATACAGTCGAATTCTGGCAGTCGACAATGATTGCACGGCGAAGTTACTAGGGGAAAGTCACTCGTATGTCACAAAAAGACAGGCTGTATGGCCGAAATTACGTCACCGCTGTGACTGTGACCACTCTGACTTGCGGCTCGGTCAATTTCGACGGTGCTCCGATTGTCGTTGCAATAACATAGTTTCTGGTATCAGGGTAAAGGATTAGCGATGCAGCACGTAGATAGACCCTCATCATAGAACAGTAAAAAAAGGGGGCTGTTAGCTCATCTTTCTTTTGTTGCACTTTCAAATGTAATAAGGAGTAAACTAATAATAAATCAGGCCAAATAAGCCTGACCAACAAAATTTAGCAGATAGGATTTTTATGCACATGAACTGATTTATGTGTTCGTAGTTCGTTTCAACTAATAAGAAAAAAATATACAGGGTGTTTCAAAAAGAATCACCCGATTTGAAATGAGTATATTATGAGTATTTATGAAATGAGTATATTATGAGTATTTATGAAATGAGTATATTATGAAAAATATTGAACACTTAAATATTGAAACTTAAAATTAATTTTATATTACATGGCTAATCATAAAGTTTTTTTACAAACCAAATTATAGGTGCTCAATATGCCCACCTTTGGATGTATGACATATATCTATACAGTAGGCAAATTCGTCCCAAACTTTTGGGAGCATGTCTGCATACGCTGCTTCCACAGCTGTTATGCGTACACAAACAACCCGTATCTTGGAATTGTTTATACCACCGCCTAATGCTCTGAGAGGTAGGAACTTCAATATACCAATGTTTTGTAGATGAAAATTACTCTGAACAGTTGTTACGGTCTCACACTTCGCAAAGCGTAGAACACAAAATGATTTCTGTTGTGCAGTCGCCATCTGTACAAACACTGAAGTGGCGGGCGAAGGAAGAGTGTTAGCGCTACTTGTTGGCAACTGTGTGGAACTCGAGATTTCCCTCTTTCTGCCTATACATTATTCCATCAAAAAGAATTAAAAGATGAATAGTTATGATTTTTTTTCATATCCGATGATTATTTTTGAAACACCCTGTATAATAACCAAGGTTTAACCCCTCCTATCTAGTTTGCCATTCTTAGATCACAGCATGACTTTTGGGTAACTCTAAAGGGCTTGGTAGAGATAAGTTCCCCTTACGAACATATCTGTTCCAGTCCATGTGGAAACTCCGATGGCTAGGCTGTCACCTTCGAACTACAATGCCAAAATAACTATGTAAATCCAGCCAAACTTCCAGCTTCCCAATCTAATCACTAAAAATTTTTTCAAATTGATAAAAATGGTGTGCATATTTTGATTGAGGAACGTCGATCGTTGTATTTCTGGATCAGGGCATAGAAAACAAATTTCTGAAGAAGTTTACTTCGTAATTGTAATACATTAAAAAAAACAAAGAAAAAACGGACAACTACTTTTGAAAAAAAATTTATAAGCTGCGATTTTTGTAATAGGTAGAAACATTAGTTCCTTTTATCATTTATTTTATTTTAGCTTTTCTAGGATGGCAAGAAGGAAAGTTGACGAAATCTATATCATGAAATCTACCTATACGAATTCTATACTGCAATACGGACTCACCTTGTAGTGACCCTCGATTTAGCGATTAACAGGGATTAAAAAATCTCTGGCAGTTTTTCTCTAGGTGTATGCCATTTCATAATCGATAATGGTAACCACTAAAGAAGAGCAAAACTCGTCACAGAAACCTTATGAAAATACAAGCTAATTATAAGTGAGTTGTGTAAATTTAGAAAAAAAGTACCTGATGGACGTCTATCATATTGTCTGCGATGGAGTAAAGAAAAGAAATACTCTTTTAAGAGAATTTAATGATAAGTCTTCGGATCAACATGATCATTACCAGAAGACTTTAAATTTTGTCGTCATCCCCCAGGGACATTAGCCAAAA